>PVKV010016151.1:0-51711 GCA_004027835.1 Alouatta palliata
GGGAAAATGTGGCACATATACACCATGGAATATTATGCAGCCATCAAAAACGATGAGTTCGCATCCTTTGTAGGGACATGGATGAACCTGGAAACCATCATTCTCAGCAAACTGACACAAGAACAGAAAATCAAACACCACATATTCTCACTCATAGGCGGGTGTTGAACAATGAGAACACATGGACACAGGGAGGGGAACATCTTACAATGGGGTCATTTGGGGGGAAAAAGTGGAGGGACAGCAGGGGGTGGGGAGTTGGGGAGGGATAGCATGGGGAGAAATACCAGATATAGGTGATGGGGAGGAAGGCAGCAAATCACACTGCCATGTGTGTACCTATGTAACAATCTTGCATATTCTTCACATGTACCCCCAAACCTAAAATGCAATAAAAAGTATATATATTTTAAAATAAAATGGTTAATATTTCATTTAGAATTTTGCATCTGAGTTCATGATAATTTTAGTGTGCCTGTTTCCTTTTTTGTACACTCTTTGTAAGATTTTCACATCTAGAATATACTGGCTGCATCATATGAGGTGGGAAGTGCTTCCTTAACTCTGATTTCAGGGAAATAACTGTAGACAATTTGTATAATTTTCTTTATGGGTTTAGTAGAATTCTTGAATGACACTATCTGAATCTGAATATTTTTCATTGAAGCTTTTAATATAAATTTAATTTCTCTTAATGGTTATTGGACTATTCACATTATCTATTTAAAATATGTTGAGGCTCGGTTATTTATGGCTGATATGGTTTGGGTTTTTGTCCCCACACCATTCTCATTTGAAATTATAAGACCCAAAGCTGGTGACAGGGCCTAGTGAAAGGTGGTTAGATCAAAGAGACAGATTTTCCCCTTGCTGTTCTTATGATACTAAGTTCTCATGAGACGTGATTGTTTAAAAGCATGTATCACCTCTCTATTTGCTCTCTTCTTTCTGTTCCAGCCATATAGGTGGTGCCTCCTTCCTCTTTGCCTTCTGCCATGATTGTAAATTTCCTGAGTCCTCCCCAGACATGCTGAGCAACTGATAGTCAACTAAACCTCTTTTCTTTGTTAATGGCCCAGTCTCAGGTAGTTCTTTATAGCAATGTGAGAATAGACTGATACAGAAATTTGGTATCTAGGAATGGAGCATTGCTATAAAGATACCTGAAATTTGGAAGCAGCTTTGGAACTGGGTAATGAGCAGAGGTTAAAACAAAAAAAGACAGGAAGATGATGGAAAGTTTGGAACTTTCTACAGGCTTATAAAATTATTGTGACCAAAACGCTGATAGTGATATGATCAATAAAGATCAGGCTGAGGGGGTCTGAGATGGAGACGAGGAACTTATTGGGAAATGGAATAAAGGTGTCTCTTGCGATGTTTTTTTTTTTTTTTCAGACGGAGTTTCGCTCTTGTTACCCAGGCTGGAGTGCAATGGCGTGATCTCGGCTCACCGCAACCTCCGCCTCCTGGGTTCAAGCAATTCTCCTGCCTCAGCCTCCCGAGTAGCTGGGACTACAGGCACGTGCCACCATGCCCAGCTAATTTTTGTATTTTTAGTAGAGACGGGGTTTCACCATGTTGACGAGGATGGTCTCGATCTCTTGACCTCGTGATCCACCTGCCTCGGCCTCCCAAAGTGCTGGGATTACAGGCGTGAGCCACAGCGCCCGGCCCTCTTGCGATGTTTTAGCCGAGACTGGTGGCACTGTGCCCCTACCCTAGAGATCTGCGGAAATTTGAACTTGAGAGAGATGATTTAAGGTACCTGGTGGAAGAGATTTCTAAGCAGCAAAGCCTTCAAGAGGCATATTCTGAAAGTGCTCTGTTTTAAGTGTTCTCAAATAGATGGTTTGAAATTTTAACTTATGTTTAAGAAGGAAACAGAGCACAAAGTGTTGGAATATTTACAGTCCAGCCATGAGATGAGAAAGAAGAAAAACGCATTTTCTGGGGAGGAATTCAAGCCAGCTACAGATATTTGCATATGAAGAGGAGCCTGAATGATAACAGCTAAGACAATGGAGAAAATGCCTTGAAGACATTTTAGAGACCTTCACAGCGGCCCCTCCCCATCACAGGCCCTGAGACCTAGAAGGGAAGAATGGTTTTGTGGGCCAGGCCAGCCCAGGACCCTGCTGGCCTGCTCAGCCTGAGGATACTACTCCGTGCATCCCAGCCACTTTAGCTCCAGCTATGGCTAAAAGGATCCTACATATGCCTCATTCCAATGCTCCAAAGGGTTCAAGCTGTAATACTTGGGAGGTTTCATGTGGTGTTAAGCCTGTGGGTGCACAGAGGGTGAGAATTGAGGCTTGAGAACCACTGCCTAGATTTCAGAGGATGTATGGAAAAGCGAGGATGTCCAGCCAGAAGTCTGCTGCAGGGGCAGGGTCTTCACTGTGCACCTCTACTAGGGTAGTAGAGAAGGGAAATGTGGGGTTGAAGCCCCCACGTAGAGTCCACATTGGAGCACTGCCTAGGGGAGCTGTGAGAAGAAGGCCACTCTCCTCCAGACCCCAGAATGGAGGATCCACTAACAGCTTGTACCATGTGCCTAGAAAAAACTCTGCACTCAAATCCAGTCCACAGTGCAAGGAGCCTGTACCCTGCGTAGCCACAGAGGCAGAGATGCCAAGGCCTTGGGAAAACTTCCCTTGCATCAGTGCAGCCTGGATGTGAGACATTGAGACAAAGGAGATGATTTTGGAGCTTGGAGATTCAATGACTGCCCTGCTGGGTTTTGGACTCACATGGGGCCTGTAAGTGCTTTGTTCTGGCAAAATTCTCACTTTTGTAACAGGTGTATTTACCCAATGCCTGTACCTGCATTGTGCCCTAGAAGTAACTAACTTGTTTTTGGTTTTATAGGTTCATAGGCAGAAGGGACTGGCTTTGTATCAGACAAGAGTTTGGACTGTGGACGTTTGAGTTAATGTTGAAATGAGTTAAGACTTGAGGTACTGTTGAGAAGGGATAAATGTATTTTGCTCTGTGAAAAGGAGGTGAGATTTGGGAGGGGCCAGGGCAGATGATATGGTTTAGATTTGTGACCCTGCTCAAATATTCTATCAGATTGTAACCTCCAATGTTGGAAGAGGAGCCAGGTGGGAAGTGATTGGATCATGGAGTTGAATTTCCCCCTTGTTACTCTCATGATTGTGAATTAGTAATAATGAGATTTGGTTGTTTAAATTTGTGCAGCACCCCCTGGTTCTCTCTCTTCTGCCTGTTCCAGTCATGTAGGACATGCTTTCTTCCACTTTGCCTTCTGTTATGATTGTAAGTTTCCTGAGGTCTGCCAGCCACGCTTCTGTACAGCCTGAGGAGCTGTCAGTCAATTAAGCCTCTTTTCTTTATTAATTACCCAGTCTCAGGTAGTTCATTATAACAATGTTAGAATGGACTAACACAGTGGCTTTCAAGAAATTGATCCATTTCCTCTAAGATGATGAATTATAAACCATTTTTTATGGTATTCAATTACTTTCATTGACTTCAGAATCTGTCACAGTATTTCCTATTTTATTCTCCATGTGGGTGATTTGTATCTTCTCTCTTTTTCTTTTTGACAGTGTTTCTAGAAGTTTATCAATTTCATTTATTTATTTTAAATAACTAGTTTTATTTTCAGTGATTTTCTCCTTTGTTTTTCTATTTTACTTATATTGATATCTGTGTTTGTATTTGCTATTCCTTTTTACATTTTTGCTTTATTTTTTTTCTAGTTTATTGAGATCGCAACTTAACCTATTGATTTGAGGTCATTTCATGTTTCTAATGTAAGCATTTATTGCTATAAGTTTTCTTTACAGCACTGTTTTTGCTAAATCCTGCATATTGTGATGTGATGAATATCGTAAGATACATAATTGCATGTATTCATATTTCTTTTCATTGGTATTTTTTCCCTGATAATCTAAGTTTTCTTTTTGTCATGTCATTTTTGTTTGAAGAAGTACATTTAGCCAGTTTTTGTGGTAAGTCTGTTAGTGATAAATTCTTTCATATTTCCTTCATCTAAGAGTGTCTTTATTTCAACTTCATTCCTAAAATATTACTTTACTAGGTAAGAATTCTGGCTTGAAAGACTTTCTTTTCTTCTGGCTTCCTTGGATTCAAATTAAAAACTATTTGTTATAGAATTGGTGTCCCCTGTAGTTAATAATTCATTTCTCTCTGCCTGCTTTCAACATGTTTTGTGTATTCTGATTTCGTAAGTTTGAATTGTGATACGTGTTGGCATAGAATACTTTGAATTGGTCCTGTTTGACATTTGCTTAGTTTCTTAAAAATCTCTTTTGTATTTTAGGAAATTTGGAAGTTATTGGTCATTTTCTTTAAACACTGTTTCAGCCCAAATATTTTTCACTTCTCTTTCTGAAATTATTGTGACAAAATATAGGATCTGTTGTTATGTCTTCACAGGTGCTTTTGTCTCTTCATTCGGGAAATCTGTTTTCTCTGTTAGTAGATTGGGTAAACTCTATTGATTTGTCCTCAACTTCACTAATTTCATTTTCTGTCATCCCGTCTCTACTATTGAGCCCATGAAGCATGGTTTTTATTTTTTAATTTATGTTATTATATTTTTGAGGTTCTATGATTTACTTTTGTTTCTTTTTTATCATAATTTCTATTTATTTGTAAAGATATTACATGTTTGATGGTGAGGTAAGGCTTCTCTGGTGTTACCTGTGAGACTCCAGTTTTGTCCTAGAAAAAAATGAATCTACTTGGGTTGTCTTCCATAGCTGAAGAAAGGAAACAAGTTTATGTCATCTCGACCAGACTAAATGTTTCCCCAAATTTTTTAAATTAAAAATTTTATATTTAGCTCTGAGAGTATTATAGTAAAATATACTTTGGATTTTAAATTGTTTACCTTCCAGAAATTGAAAATAAATTAGGTGGGACAGATTTGTGAAATCATTACAGAAAAAATATTAGACAGACCTAGTTTGGATCAGAAGATGTCAGGCCTGGATTGCCATCTTCTGCTAGGTGCTGGGACAAAAACAAAATCAAAATCAAAGCAAACCAAACAACAACAACAAAAAACCCTTGCTTTTATGTTATTTCTCAACTTCTACAGTCTCACTTCAAGTTGCATCTTTCCTTCTGCCACCCAGAGTTCTCCTTTGGTTTTCCTTTGCATTATTTCTAGGGTTTACACTTATTGGGCAAGAAAAAGAAATAAGTCTATGCCGTCTCATCCAGACTAAAAGTTTTCAAAAAATTTTTTTAAATTTATAAATTTATATTTAGTTCTGAGAGTACCATACAAAAACATACTTTTGATTTTAGATTTTTTACCTTCCAGAAATTAAAATGGAACATAAATAAGCTGGGACAGATTTGTCAAAACATTACAGAAAAAAATTAGACAAAATTATTGGAGGAAATAACAACACCACCTAATTAGATAGAAATATATCATGGACACGGATACATGACTAAATTTAATGTATATGGAAATTGTCCCTAAATTAATCTACAAATTAAGAATAATTTTAAACAAAACTTCTACATAATTTCTACAGGTTTTTTTTTTAATAAAATACATGCTGACTTTAAAATTCAGAAAGAAGTATAAGGGTTAATGATAGTTGGAGAGTATAGGGAATAAAAGAAAGAAAATTAGAAAGCAGATGATAAGAAAAAGAAGAATGGAAATACGAAAAAGAAGAAAAATAGAAATTAAGAAGAAGAAGATATGGCAGAGGACTTAAGTATAGGAAATAAAGACATACAAATTTTTAAATTAGGTATTGGCACAAGGTACAACATTAGACTGTACAAAACTAAGAATTTAAAAGTGCTACGTTTGTTATATTCTGAGTTGTTATTATAGCATATAAGAAAATAATAGACTATTAAATTAATGGTTCTGGGAAAATTAAATATTTATTAAATTTATTTAATTGTTATGTATTAAATACTTATTTTATGGAAAAGATGAATAGTAAGACAAACATATATAACCAACCAAGGTTTCTTTCCAGTGTATGTATATGAAAGTCTTATAAATTAATTTTAAAAAGAGCAGAGACACTAAAGACCACTGGGACAAAGACATAAATAAGCACACCTCACAAGATAGTTTCCAAACAGACAATTAGTATGTATATAAATATGTACTCAACAGGAAGATACAAGAAAAAGCAATGGTTTATACTTCACATTCTAACTGGAATTTTAATTTTTTGTGTGTGATTTAAATAATGTATATAAATTCATAAGGGCAATATTCATGTCTTTGTAACAGCATATAATTTTACTTACTTTTAATCCCAAAGATATTATATATACTAGGTGTCTGATATTTATCAAATGTCTGAATTAATGGGGTTCATAGTGTTCAACACACATGTATATTTTTGAACAAATATTTCAATGCTAATTAACTATACTATTATTTGTAAATGACAAATTAATAATTCTCAATAATCCCTTAATAACATTGTATCAAGAAAAAAACAAAAGAAATCTTCAAATAGTGTATATGTACAATATATCTCTACTCATTTATATTTTAAAACTAACTTCTATAGGGCAAATATTTGAAAGTATTTACTATGGTTTTGTATTCCTCTATTAAGCTACATTTATTTGCATATCATAGATGACTTTGAGATTAGTTATGATTTAAAATATAATTTATATATTCAGGTACCATGGAGAAAAGCTATTAAAATACACACACACACACACACACACACACACACACGTAAATAGAGTTAGTGATTTGAAATGATCAAATTAAAATCAATTTGCTTAGCTATCTTTTGGTAACAACTGTATAAATAGAACAATTTCATTAAATAATGGTTGACTTGTAGAAGTTAAACAAAATTTCTGGATTTAAGTCAGGTGGGCTTTTTGGTTTCCAAGCTATTTTAAAAACTACCTAATTCAAAACCTATAATAAGAATTGTTGGGAAAAAAGGATTAAAACATTTCATATATTATACATACTAAGACTTGCTTGCCTGGAGCAGATGCCACTGAAGCCACAACTGATAGGAACACTGAAATGATAACTGATGAATTGCTGGAGGGTAAGGATGGAGCAGCTTTAGAGTGAGCAATTCCTGAGATCACAGTCTTGGGGGAACCCCCCCCCATACTTTCATGGGCTTTGGTGTCCTGAAACCATCAGGTTATAATGTTGGAGATCAAAGAAAGACCCCCTATAGGCTATGGCAGCCGGAGGGAGAAAGTAACTGATGTAAAATACACATAGAGTCTTCTACATAAAAAGCCCTACTTTCCAGGTTAAAGGACCTTGGGACAACTGTGACATTTACAACTGAGGAAGGACATTCTTCCTCCTTCCAGCCACTTCCAAACTTTCTGTCTCATCTGGTGGAGTAGGCAGAATCAACAAGCAGGACGCTGCAAGGATATAGACTGGAAATGCTTTAGTCAGAAAAAGAAGCAGGCAGGGGGAAGAAATCTACATAAATAAAGATACATTTGTGAATGTCACAGCTGTATAAGACATACCCGTATAAGACTGAGATTTAAGAGACTTCATTGGCAGATTATAGAATGATCCAATACTACAATTTATTACCACACAATGTGACTATACTATGGATAACAACAAATGGATTGCAGCTGAAAGAACTGCAGGACAAAAATTCTGAGTTTGTTCCTTAGTATTTTCTTATTTCTTTGTTTTATATATTCTTAATTCTCCCTGGTTTTCTTATGTTAAATATGTTAAAACACAGATGGTTACTTACAGCAAGATAATGCATAAAAAGCTCAAGAAAATTAATGATGGTTCTGAAGGAGGGAACAATCTAATGTCAGGGTTTAATATTTTCAAAGGTTATAATAATCTCCGGGCAAAGAATCTGGATGTTCAGTTTATTATCACAACCACCGTCATCATTATAATCATCAGTAGTACGGATTTCACACACTGAGTGTCTGCCGTTATGTATATTATACATTTCGTGTCACAGATGATCTATTCTTTATTTCTAAACACATCATATTATTCCTATTGTGAACAAGTTTCAAGTAATCTCTCAGCTCCAAATCTTCACCCTTCTATACTCTGCTCTGTGCTGTTGAATAGAGTTTTGCAGGTAAGCTCTGGATAAACTACTATAATGTCAAATGGCTGGATATCTTTTTTACTAATATTAGTCTATGTTCCCTGTTCTTTGTAATAATCAGTGTATTAGCGTGTGAAGAAAATAACATCAGTTTTAGAGTGTTTAACATGTGTTTGCTGCCATCCTTTTTTGTTTTGCCAGAGGCTTCCTGTTTGTATTTGAAAACAGGGGATTCTCAAAGACTAGAGAAAGCTACAGAAGAAAAACCTTTCTGTTTCCATTCTGCTTTGTATCCATTCTCTGAAGGCTTTCTGGCTTCATTCCTCAGAGGATGACTCTACCAATGCTTCTTCATACTTCATAGCGTTTCCTTTCTGTGGCAGGAGATGCAATGTGCGGGCTTTATAATTCTCACAGACACATATCCAAGATATTAGCACTAGCCAGCTTGTGCCTCTTTTTCTAAGGTCTATGTCATAAGCTACTGAGTCCCCTCTGAGTTGAGGTACCTCATGGAAAAAGTAATACCTTCTCCTCAAAGGACAGAGTTTGAGCTCTATAAGGTACCGCTCTTGGTTCCCAAATTTTCATCATTCCACCCTCTTATCAACTTTCTTCAGATCTAGGAGGGTACCGACTCCCTGCATTTGTCACCTCTATAATACCTTAAAGTTCTCTTATCTTTGAAGTAATCTAGTTAGTAAATGTATCTAATTAACACATTTTAAAATACTAATTTCTGTCTTTTAGAATAATTGGTATGGCTTTTTTTTTCTTTACTGAATGCTAAATGATACACCCATTATCCCAAAGCTTGTTCTCACAACTACAGACTAGAGTGGAGAATTAAACTTAGATCTGACTCACTCTAATTCAGATGTTCTTTCAGCCAAACGTTACTATGCTGATTATTGCAAAGACAGAGGACCTGGATTAATGATATTTGGAAGAAAAGGCAACCAGCCATTTGGCATTATAGTCAAAATGTCATCTATAGATAGACACCAGAATCTTAACTACCAAATTGGTTCAACAGAAAATAAAAAAGTGAAAAACATAAGAAGTAGATTAACAAAATAGGCTCATGTTAGAATCCCAGTTGTAAGAATTGTCATGCTTATGAATCAGTTAATATCCAGTTATTGTTTTAGAAGCTTTGGTGTACAAGTGAAAATTAAATCCTGTGCCCTAAAATGTGGGATTAGAGTGGATTAAACACTTGCCATTTAAATCAGTATAATTGTGAAAACCTAGAATTGGAACTGTGAGTGCAAGCTGAAAAAGAGGCAGAATCTCAAAACTAGATGGTTTTTTATTAATAGATGTATGTTTTAGGGAGATGGGAAACCCTGAAAATCTAAAAGGTTAGTTAAAAATAGCTTATATAAACTTAACCTCTTGTATTCTTAATTTGTTATATTTTTGAGTCAATTCTTATCTGTAGAAAATGTAGCCCCATTCTAGAGGAAAGTAATTAAATAAATAACATCCTTTCTTATAATGCACACAGACAGCATATTTGGTTAGAATCACTTAATTTGATCAATGTTATTCCAGTAATCCATACATGCAAGAGAACAAGCCAGCAGCCAATATGAGACTCATCCTTTCACACTGAGAAGAGTTGGACAGCTAATTAAAGGAATGGAGAGGTCTTGTGAGGGTCTGTGAACAGTCACAGCGTTATCATTTTATCATGGAGGTCAATCTCCTAATTGGTACTTGCTAAATAAAATTGTTTCTTCTCATTTCTTTTCGTACTCTGCTTTTCTGATGGCAAGTTTTACTCATGGCATACATTAGAACCTGCTTATTTAACTGCCCTTAGTGGTCTTTTCTCCAGTGTTAGGAGTTGAGTCTATCTTATTTATGAATCAGCTACTGCGTAGCATAATAATTTGCACATAGATTTCATTCATATTATTTGAAACGTTGCTTTGTTTTCCTTTCTTGCACTATTATTGAGCAAAAAGAAAGCTGCAAGTTAACATAATTTACTAAACCATTAAACACTAAAGAATAAAATGTATATTCTAAAGAAAATATTATGTTATATAGTATCTGGCCTCCAATCTATCCTCAGATCATTTTGGCTGAATGACAAGGCAGATCCTTGTCCAAGAATACAGTCATTTAACATGTTAATCATTAGTGTATATACCAAAATAAAGTTCATATTTGAGCATATCCAATTGTAACTTTATATTTACATTTGAAAGTATCCTTATGCCTCAAATTAATTATATAAATTCAAGATAATCATGGTTTAGAATTTGAGTTAAAATTTTGGATTATTTATATTTTCATAATTTTATGACTGTTATTCAAAAGAGAAAACATAGCAAGTGTTCGTGAGGATGGGAAGAAAAGGGAGCCACAGTATGGTGTTGGTGAAAATGTAAATAATTGTAGCAATTATAAAAAATAGTATGGAGTTTAAAAAAAAACAACTACATATGATTCAGAAATCTCATTACTGGGTATATATTGAAAGGCAATAAAATCAGTATGTTGAAGAAATACCTGCAGTCCTATATTTATTGTTACACTGTTCACAATATTCAAGACATGCAATTAAGCTGTGTTAAGATAATAAACAAATAAAGAAAATGTGGTATATAAACAATAAAGTGCTATTCAGCCGTTGAAAAATGGAATTTTGGCATTTGCAACAACAAAGATGAAACTGGAGGACGTATAGTTAAGTGGAGTAAGTCAGGTGTGGAATGACAAATACCACATGTTCTCATTCATATGCAAAATCTAAAAAAATTACTCTCATAGAAGTAATAAATAGAACAGTAATTACCAGAGACTAGGGAGGGCTGGGTAGGGGAGATGGAGGTGGATGATTAACAGTTACAACATTACAATTTAAAAACAAAGAACAAGCATTCATGCTTAATGCATAATAGGGTGATAATAGTTAAAAAAAAAAATAAGGTATTTTATGTCCTAAATAGGTAAAGAGTGGATTTTTATTTATTTCTACAACAAAGAAATGATCAGTGTTTGAAGTGATAGATGTGCTACTTTTAACATTTAATCATTAGAAGATATATAGATAGATAGATAGATCAAAATATCAAATTGTAATCTGTAAATATGTATAATTATAATGTGTCAATTAAAAATAAAGTAAATGTATATGCTCTGTTCATTCATTTTCACACTGTATTTCTATAAAAATGGGATCAGCTATACATTTTATTTTTGAAATTTGATTCTTTAGCTTAAAATACAACAATGTTCCAGATTAATAACCATAGAATTAAATCATTTTTGGAACATTAAACAACTTTTAATTATGTTTTTCTCTTTGATATATTTACCAAAGTAGGTTATATATCAAAGCTATGTGAGTGACACTGTTGGAATTCAGGAGGGTTATGCAAGGTCTACTCTGAACATGCTGAGATTAATTTCAAAATCTATGATGTGATTGCCCTATACATAATCCAATAAAGATATATTATAAAGCATAATTTTTTACTTTTGCAGTGCTGGATGTTAAAATACCCATATATTATGGCTTCTTTTAGAATAAGATACTCAGATACAAAAATATTTTAGATATTTAGATGATGGCATTTGATTTGACAGTAAAGTACTCATTACAAGTCATTTAAAAATATTATCATCTCAATAAAATTTTTAAATTGTATGTTTTATGTTCTCCTAGTTTAAACTTGTAAAGTTAGTTTTATGTCTACTTTGAATATGGGGGTTCTAAACTTAACATGTCTTTTTCTCTTCCTAGAAATCAAGTGTAAAATAACAAACCCAACCAAATTTAACTAGAACAAAATAAAACACCCAGACAAAACAAAAATATAAACCAAGGAAGAGCAAGTCACCTCTTACAGGGATGGCAGCAGGCAAAGAGCAAGCTTGTGCAGGGAAACTCCCATTTTTAAAACCATCAGATCTCATGAGACTCATTCACTATCATAAGAACAGCTCAGGAATGACCTGCCCTCATAATTCAATCACTTCCCACTGGGTTCCTCCCATGACACGTGGGAATTTTGGGAGTTATAATTCAAGATGAGATTTGGGTGGGGACAAGCCAAATCATATTGTCTGCTCACTATTTGGGTGATTGGATTGATTATCTGTACCCTAGTCCTCAGCATCACACCATACACCTATGTAATAAATCTGCACTTATACCCCTGAATTTAGAATAAAAGTTGAAATTATTTAGCACATATATAAATAATATTAAAGTCTACTCTACTTCTACATATTCTGTTTAAATCTCAAATTTTGTTTCACAGTTTGATAGACTCTTGTTTTTACTTATAATTATTCATAAAACATAATTTACTACTTACATAATTACAGAAAGAGCTTTTATAATTTAATATTGAATATAAGGAAAATTCATTTAAAAACCATTGAAACTACATACTAGCATTAGAAAATAACTTCGTGTTTTTTATTTTAACAGAGAAAAATTCAGCCTTTGTTAGCAATGTAAGTTTCAAACACAGTTTTTGTGCAACTACATATTCAATAGCTTATTTTATGTTCTGTCTGTGTCGATATGTAATGTAAATCTATAGGTTTTAGACTCATTTGTTTAACATTTACTTTGGTAGATGTGATATAGGCCAGTATTTCTCAATCATATTTTCTACCTGTATTTATTAACTCTGTTTTCATGTGTACACATTTTTAGATAAAAAAAAAGTCTCCAAATATTCTATTTGTAGTTGTTTTAAGTCATTCAATGGTTGCTTAATAAATTTTGAAACATTTTTGTGCTCTAATGAAACAAAATATAATTTTTACTAAAATTGTTCATAATAAAATAGTATGAAATAGGTGAAAATAATAAAATCAGTAGACTCTTTTAATATCTTGCATTATTTTATAATATTTAGCTAAAAATACTATTTTTATATACTTAATATAGAATAAGAGAACAAGAGCTAGTATCCACCAGAATTTCTGACAGTAATTTTTTAACAGTAAATAAATAGCATTTTTGTTCTGTTTGGTTAGAGAGTTGGGGCAGCATTTGATTATTTATATTTGCATACATTTAAGAGTATCATTTGATCACTGGACTAAAAGACAACAATTGAAACTGTAAAATAATTCCCTAAAGGTTTCTAAAATATTATCTTCAAAGTAGAGATACGGAGTTAATTTCACTTTCTAACATGCCTGTAAGTTAAAAGCCATGAGTACCTTGTGCAAATTACCATAAATCAATAGTAAATAGTTTTTTTTAAAAAACTCTATATTCAATGTTATATCTAAGGATTTGTAAATAAGAGTAAATTTCTCACTTAAGAAATTCCTGTTTGATATAAACCTGAAATTACTTATTTTCCTGTCACTGCACTGAGACCTCATCTCCTGGGAAGTTGATTCTAAAACTAGAGTCACAATTCCTGTCAACCCTTCAAAATAGGTAAGTAGGTTCAAACATCTAGGGGAACCAAAATCCATTATTTCAATGATTATGAATAGTTTTGTTGTCAAGAGAATAGCAGGAAAATGTTTGCTGATTTTTTTAGTATGATAAATTCACTAAGTTACTATAAGACTTGGTAGAAAGGAACAAAGAAATATCCTAAATATATCACCTGCTAGTGTTTTCTACTTCAATCAGAAGACTGTTCTGTTACTTTAGAATAGCATGTTGGAAAATATATTTTTAACATTAATTTATGCTATGTAAAATTTAAAAATCATAAAGATTACCTCTATAAAGCTTAAGTAAAATATCTTTATGTGTTAGATCTTATTTGCTAAATTTCTGAATGCTGTTAACATAACTTCATGATTTCATCCATGCCATGTAGCTTGGAGGTTTCACAGCAATAGCTACATCATTTGAAATTCATAAAGAAGTTTTACTTAGATTCTCCTTTATTTGTTATGTATGATAGTTATTATTAAATCTAAAATGGGAAGATATTTCCTTCTTTTTAAAATTTCAGGTTGACTAAGATTTTCAAAAGCTTTACAAGTACACTGTTGTGAGAATATGAATAAGCTTTCATGCTCAAAGAGCTTTTTGGAAAATTTAATTGTTATAGCATTTATGGATGATAGTTTGGTCCTATATAGCAATATATATGCATAAATAATTCATACAAGAAATTACTCATTCAGGACTTCATCCTACAAATGCACTTGCACATATGCCAAAATAGCTGTGTATAAGAGTATTTATTAAGGCACTGCTTATGATAGCAAGATTGGAAACACCACAAATAGGCATCAGTTTTAGATACTTAAATGGATTATACTGTAGTCATACAATGGAATGCTTATGCAGCAATTTAACAGTGAGTCTGACATGTTTGTATGGAGAAGAAACTCTCTTCGAAGTATATTAAACATATAAATTTAAGGTAGTAAATATAGGTAAATTAGAGAATAAAATAATGTGCGGAATAGGAATGTATGTACATGGAAAGAATTCCTATTATGTGTGTTTTCTAGCAACTATTATTTTCTATTGAGGCGAATGAAGCAGCACAGAAAGACTATGTGCTTGGTAGTCATACCTAATAACGTAAGTGAGATATTTCTTCTGTAAGAAAGGTTGGCTGGTGTCCTTTGTAAAATAGGAATAATAATACTTCATAGACTTTTTAAAATCCAATATGCACATAAAATTATTAGCATACATGAAGAATTTATATATTCAACCCACATATATATATAAAAGAGTGTGTATGCATACATATTATATAAATATCAAAAATACATATGAGAAATTAAGTTTATTATAAATTAATATAGTTAATATGCATGACACTAAAATAATTGAAAAGCAAGGAAATAAAAATATATGGTCAATACACATTTTAATATTCTATAAAACATGTATCATAAAATGATTTTTAGTATAAAAAATTACCAAATCATTATATTTACCCTTGCTGACACCATTTAATTTTTCAGGAAAATAACCACAGGGAAATATAGCTCTATGTGGCAGTGCATGCATGTGTACCATGAAGCAAGGCATTAAAAAACATGCCTGGGAATTAGAAAAAGATAATTTTATAAATTAAAAAAAACCATTATTTATATAGTCACTTCATGATTCCTTTTTAAAATTTTTCTGTCACAAACATTTTAGTGCAATTTTTTTTCTTTTTTCTTTCTTTCTTTTCTTTTTTTTTTTTTTTTTTTTTTGAGACAGCATCTGACTCTGTCGCCAGGCCAGAGTGTAGTGGCACGATCTTGGCTCACTGTAACCTCCACCTCCTGGGTTTAAGCGGTTCTCCTGCTTCAGCTGCTCTAACAGCTGGGACTACAGGTGCATGCCACCACACCCAGCTAATTTTTGCATTTTTTAGTAAAGACGAGGTTTCACCATGTTGGACAGGATGGTTTCTATCTCTTGACCTCATGATCTGCCCACCTCGGCCTCCCAAAGTGTTGGGATTACAGGCGTGAGCCACCGCGCCCGGCACAAATACATTTTCTGATATTTCTAATATCTACGTTTATGTATATCTATAGATGCCTATCTATTTCATCTATATGTGATGCATATTTATGTTCCTAATAATTGGATCTCCAATTGGTTAAAACAACCAGTTAGGGACAGTTCACTATAATTTAAATTTCTTCCATCTTCACAACCTCTAAATGGGCTTGCACATGTAAATGCCTTATGTGAGTGTGTTTGTTTGTTTCAGGTGTGTGTGTGTGTGTGTGTGTGTGTGTGTGTGTGTGTATGTGACAGACAGAGAGACACAGAGACAGGGATTGAAATGACAGGACACTCTGAGTTCATAAAGATGAGAATGTAGAAATCAAGTTAACCTATGCTAAATGCCAAGTAAAGATTTAAACTGAAATTCATCTCGTATTAGGAATACAAATGAAAAAAGGAGGTAACAGTTGCTTCCTTCTTTAGTCATTTCCCCCTCCCAAATTGGGAGAGAAGTGGGTTCCATTAGCAAGTGAAATAGCAATAGAATCTCTTTTAAAGGTCAATATACTTTAGTTAATCTATAGATGAAGCCTGCCCTTTTTCTGTAGTAACTGATTTGAAAAAGAAAAAATTTCCTTTTTTGCCTGATTATTCTCTTCTGACATCACCCGAATAACCAGAAATGTTCAAAAAAACTACTTGTTGGTGCTTAATATCTTAAAAATAATACTTCTGTGGTAAATAGCAGAGCGGATATTTGTGTCATAATATTAATATAAAATTATTTTGAGGTAACGCACACTCTACACAAAAAAAGTTGTGCAAAATTGAACAAAAACATTATTTTTACCCATTTTATGATTTGGGGTTTTAGAATACAAAATAACCCATAGTGATAATAATTAAAATTAAAAATGAGGGCCATTAATTTATTTCACAAGAATATGCATATTTAGCATTTCTGCCATACAAAAAATTTTTGTTGATATTTTTCCACTCACGATTTGTATACAAAAGAATGAGGTTTGTTACATAAAGGGCACTGCAGTGACAAATTAGGAAAACCTGCCTGCTATATTAGCACCTTTTTATTAATGAAATCTAACTTGAGAATTTGATTAGCTTCGCTGGAGAAATTAAATTTAGATGAAAATTTACAAAGCAAAGTAAGAGTAGGAGAAAATTTAAAAAACAAAAACCACTTCACAGTTGAACATAAATTTTGGGGATCAAGTTCAAGGTTACCTTAAATAATACATTTAGGGTCCACTTTTCTAAGCTAATTTGTCAGAAGAATGATTACCTAATTCATGTTTAATGACAGTATTTTAAAACTCTCATATTCTATATTAATTTATACAGTATAAGTGGTGGTAAAATTGCTATTAATTTAAAAGTTAGTAAAACTAAAAATAATAAATATATATCTGTAAAAACTATGGATTTTTTAAAATTTTTATGATTCAAAAACTATTATTAGTCAAAAATATTTTGCTTAGGCTTTCTCTGACTTATCCACACCGTAATATTTATATAATTTATAACAAAATATTTGTGTCACCAACACATTCATATTTAACTTCTATTGAAAGTAGTTTTATGTCCCCAGGTTTTATTGTCATTATTTTTCACAAATATAAACTCCTTTTAAATTACCAAATTTATATATTTCTTTTCATTATTCAATTCACATTCTTTTTGGAAAAACATAAACTTTTAAAATTATTTTAGAATATTTGGAAAGAAAAGAGTATCGGAAAGAAGAAAACAAAAAAATGCATTAAAAACAATAATGTAAACAAAAGACAGGAACTATTTCTTCCTATTGAACAACTTAGTCTGTTTTGGAGCACAGAATTTCAACAATTTTACAATACTTAGCATATTTATTATTGTTAAATTTTATTCATGTGGTAAAATTTTGACAGTTATAACAGGGCTACTCTGATATTTCTCCCTGATCTTTGCTTAGTTTTTCAACTATATTATACATGGATGAAGCTGGAAACCATCATTCTCAGCAAACTGACACAAGAACAGAATATCAAACACGCATGTTCTCACTCATAGGCAGGTGTTGAGCAATGAGAACACATGGACACAGGGAGGGGAGCATCACACACTGGGGTCTGTTGGGAGGTATAGGGGATGGACAGCAGAGAGTAGGGAGGTTGGGGAGGGATGACATGAGGAGAAATGCCAAATAAAGGTGATGGAGAGATGGAGGCAGCAAACCACATTGCCATGTGGGTACCTATGCAACAATTCTGTGTGTTCTGCACATGTACCCCAGAACCTAAAGTGCAATAAATATATATATATATAAAATTATTAATTACCAAAGTTTTTCACCTGCTTAATTTTGTACATATGCATCACTAATTCATTCTAAAACTAAATTGAATTGAAAATATCCTCTGCACGATGTGGAGAAGTAGGAATGCTTTTATACCGTTGGTGGGAGTGTAAATTAGTTCAGCCATTTTGGAAGACAGTATGGATCCTCAAGGATCTAGAACTAAAAATACCATTTGACCCAGCAATCCCATTACTGAGTATATACCCAAAGGATTATAAATCACTCTGCTATAAAGACATACGCACACGTATGGATATTGGGGCACTGTTCACAATAGCGAAGACTTGGAACCAGCCCAAATGCCCATCAGTGATAGACTGGATAAAGAAACTGTGGCACATATACATCATAGAATACTATGCAGCCATAAAAAAGGATGAGTTCATGTCTTTGCAGAGACGTAGATGAAGCTGGAAACCATCATTCTCAGCAAACTGACAAAAGAACAGAAAACCAAACACTGCATGTTCTCACTCATAAGTGGGAGCTGAACAATGAGAACACATGGACACAAGGAGGGGAACATCACACACTGGGGCCTGTTGCAGGGTGGGATAGCAGGGGGTTGGGGGATTGGGGAGAGATAACATTAGGAGAAGTACCTAATGTAGATGACGGGGATGGATGCAGCAAACCACCATGGCATGTGTGTACCTATGTAACAATCCTGCATGATCAGCACATGTACCCCAGAACTTAAAATATATACTTAAAAAATCACACCACTTCACTTATAATATAAAAACATTATGAAAGATGATATAATTCTATTATTCCCCAAGCTTTTGTGCTATCATGGTCAGATGTTTAATCTCTACATGTGATATAAACCCTTGACAGCCATCAATTTAATAACTTTTTTTTGAATAAAAAAGTTATTAAATACCCGTAATTTCCAGCATGACTTCGCTTATTTTTGAAACAGTGAAAATGAAGGAAAACCTTACTCTTTCCTATTGGACATTTATGGTCTTGTTTATCAAAAATACCCTGTTTGTAGAAACTGAAATAAAACTAAGGGGCTCTCAAGGCAGATGCTTTTAAGTCAGAGTATCTTGGTCTATCAAAACCTTTAGTAAGTATTATGTAAAATGACATTTAAAAATCAGTAAATGCAGTCATATTTGAAGGATTATTAATTGAGATTCATGGCGTATAAGAAAAAGTTCATGAGTTTCAGTACTGCCAGATTTGTTATATTATTTTAAATACTGCTTATCAGATGATCAGGTGCTAATGACCTATTATGGTTATGATAATTTTCCAGCTGAAGAAAGAACACACAATGGATGATTTCATGTGAAATGTAAATCATGAGATAGAACCATATTTCTTTTGAAAAATCAGTTAAATTACAGGGCAAAATTTAAAAAAATTGCATTTTAAAACTTTACATTATGGAGTATAAATGAAAACATTCTTATAATATAAAGTGGATCTATAATCAACAAGTGTTACTTAAATTATTTGTAAAATAAATAATTATAGGTATATATTTTTCACTTCTTGGTTTTAATTAAAGAATCTTTTAGGTAATGTTATAAGAAGAGGTATCTTACCTTCTTGGCACAAGCACTATTTCAGAGAATCTCTGACTATGGCATTGTTTCTTAACAAGATTTACAGGGATTGACAGTGCTAAAAATATAAATTATTTTAACATCACGGTACAAAAATCCCTTACTTGAGGCCATGTCAAATTGACTTTCCTTTTTCTGATTTTTTTTTTTTTTTTTTTCATCTAGCTGAAGTTGAACGAAGAGCATGGGTTGGTAGCCTCTGGGAAGTATTAAATAATATTACTACTAGTCTCAGGTCATGATTCAGTACCAATAGCAGGCTATTTCTTCAGAAAATCACTTGGACTGGGTGGTTCCCTAGCAACAAAGGCCATAACAATGGCAAAGAAGCATCAGTAAGGTGAGCCTTCTCAGGGAACTTTGATTGATATTACAGAATCCGTATTGCCTGTGGGAATAAGAATCCTAACAGTGGCTGTGACCTTTATCATCTTCTTTCTTGATTTTTCTTTGAGTCATTACAGCTGCTTTTCCATGGAGAGGAAACCTATGTTAGTGGGATTTTGGGATGAGATGTTTGCCCTGAGACATAGAAAACAGAAAAATAATGTACAGCCAAATACAGAAATAAGGCTTTGCTAGTTCTTAGAAGCAAAGGGCTTCTGAAACGATATATATACTTGCTTCCCAAGGACTTTCTGAGTTTTCCGTTGGTTGGTTTGAAATAAAAAAAACAAACTAGGTAATACATTCACATTGGTAACTACCAATTAATTATTAATAACAATTATTTGATTAAGTTTCATTTAAAAATAATTGGTTTTGTATAGGTTATAAGGGAAAAACAAAAATATTACTTGAGAGATGAGTTGACTAAGTTAATTCCCAAACTCATTTTAAAGTGAATATGTAGCGTTTCAATATATATTTTCACACTTTTCTTTTTGCTTCTGATTAAGAACAAAGCCATAAATGTTCTCCGTGATTGCAAATTTGCCAAGCTTTCCGTCTGCAATTCTTATGCGGGAAGTTAGTTAACTTTTATCAATTATGCCACCCTTTTTAGAAAAACATTTAAATATAATTCAGATCTACATTCTTTTTCAATTGAAAGCAACACTCTCAGTTTCTTCTGTAAACTGTGGAACGAATATACGTATTTGTAGTAAAATCTTCTTGATGACCAACTCAGTAGAGTTTCAACTATTTTCTGCACTGTTACTGCACGACTGTGGTTGAAAATCTAACTAATTGCTTCCCCATGCTTCTTACGCAATGCATTTCTGACCACTCACATGTAACCAGAGGTAGACTGGATGTTTCTAGTAAAAATTCATGTTTTCCTTGATAAAAGAGAAAGGTTACTACTAGCACAAATACTACCACACTGCCTTTTTCCCCTCCGCTGTCATTCTCCTTGCATGAAGGTGCAGCAGTAGTCTTGAGTCCCTGAGGCAGAGGCACAGGGGGCTGCAATAATGCTGGCAGTGCTGAGCAGCTAACCCAGTGTCAACAGTAATTTCTTCTTACCAAGGGAAACAACGTGCAATTTAAGTTTCTCAATATTTGATGTTCTGCTTTGCAAGGCTAAATCTGCTTTACTAGTTCAACATAACTATGTGGTTTATAAAGAATTATTGTCTTATTGTTTCCTGCATATTTGTTTGTTTTTCTTGCACAAACGGTCATTCAAGAAAAAAATTTTTAGTTTCTTTTGGTTTTTTCAAAGAGCAATGTACAGGATCATACATTTGGCAAATGTAGTAAAGAGCTTCATATTAGATACTCTGTGGCAAGGTTTCTTCAACTCAGCATTATTAACTTTTGTTGGTGGAGAAATCTTTATTAAGATGGGGTAGAGGAGCTGTCTCTACTATGCCTGTGAAGCGGACCTTGTAGAATCTTCTTAGGAGCATTCTTGGTTATCTTCTCAGCATGTGTGAGTAGCATTCCACTCCCAGTGGTAACATCACAATGTCTCCAGACACAGCCAAATAGCCTCTAGGGGCAAAATTACTCAGGTTGAGAACCACTGTTCTAAAGCATTTAGATGAGACAAATTTCAAGTGTGGAAATCCACCTTCATGTTTTTGTTATTTAGTGGTATTGTATATATAATTTCTATATTGGAGTTATTTTTGCAGTGCATATATTCATTTTTGTTTTTGAAAATAGTTTTCAAGAAATGACATGAAGTAAAATTTAAATAAAACTTAAAAGATTGATATTGGAAATACTGTAGAGTGAGGCTTTGTTTATGTAATGTGAAAACCACAGGTTAAGTTAGTTAAAAGGAAACAGTGAAACAACAAAATAAATAGTTGTTTAGCATTATATAACATTCAGAGGTCACAAACTTATAAACTCCAGTGACCAAATAGGAAAAGGAAGTCTATGAAGCAGCTTTAGAATTTTCAAAAAGAGAAATTAGCTGTAGTAGGATGTGTTTAAGGTGATTATAAATACTTTATGACAGCTACAGGTATTTAAATTCTAAGAGTTGTAAACACTTGACAAGTAAAAGAAAAGATAGGTTTAGGAATATTTTTGAAACCCCTAAGTAATTTTGTCTACAGGGGACCAAATCATTTCGTGTTCTGCCACTGGATGTATCAGCATAAAATGTCAACCTTCCATATTGTCTTTGATTTGGTTCACCTGCACATTCAATATATTTAAATTGTGTTTTAAACTTGGTACCAGCACAAGAACTTTTTTTTTACATTCTGGGCTGTGTTGTGGTCAGAGACAGGAAAGAATTCTTAAACCAACCCCACTATTATTCTGTTCCACTTCAAAAAAAAGATTAAGATACTTATCTGCCAGGTGAATTAAAGTGGCTTTTAGAAACAATTGCTTGAGGACAGGAGTTTGAGACCAGCCTGAGCAACAAGCATAATGAGATCCTTTCTCTAAAAATAAGTTTAAAAATAGCTGAGCTTGGCGGTGTGGGCTGTCATCCTAGCTACTCGGGAGGAGGAGGTGGGAAGATTGTCCTAGCTCAGGAATTTGAAGCTGCAGTGAGCTATGGTAATTGCACTACACTCTAGCCTCATTGACAGAGCAAGAGCCTGTTTCTAAAAATGAATAAATAAAGTGGCTTTTGGTTATTTATTTTTTCTTCTAACATATAAAAATTATCCATTATCTATTTAGAACCCATAAATACAACAAATTTTGAGGTTACAAAGAATAATGGTACATATTTTTGGACTTAAGGCTCCCATTATCAAGTAAAAATGATCAATAGAGATAATTATGTCATGAGATATTATAATAGTGGAAATATTCCTAAAATGATAAGAATTTCATAAAAACTGGCTCATTTTTAAATTTTTTTTTTATTTGTTCAAATATACATAGTGTTATTAGTTGTAAAAAGCTGATTCAGAGGTCAGACAAAAAATATATAAAATAATTCAGATAAATTCTGAAGCAAACATTCTGAAAATCAACAAGATTTTATAAAAAATAAATTTCTTTTAATAAATCACTTAAGCAAATAATATTAACCATAAAAAATTCAAACTGAACAATATGGACACATTTCAATTTTTTTATTATGCAAAGTTATAATTTTGAAACAATTAACATCAATGCAACTCAGTGATGTGGTTAGCTTTCTTGTCTATCTTCCTCCATTATCAGGGAAACTTATAAGAATAAGTTTATTTTGCTCTGCAGAAGCTCTTAAGTTTAATTAGATCCCATTTTGTCTATTTTGGCTTTTGCTGCAGTTGGTTTTGGTGTTTTAGTCATGAAGTCCTTGCCTGTGCCTATGCCCTGAATGGTGTTGCCTAGGTTTTCTTCTAGGGTTTTTATGGTGTTAGATCTTATGTTTAAATCTTTAATCCATCCAGAGTTAATTTTTGTATAAGGTGTAAGGAAGGGGTCCAATTTCAGCTTCCTGCATATGGCTAGCCATTTTTCCCAACACCATTTATTAAACAGGGAATCCTTTCTCCATTGCTTGTTTTTGTCCAGTTTGTCAAAGATCAGACAGTTGTAGATGTGTGGCATTGCTTCTGGAGCTTCTGTTCTGTTCTATTGGTCTATATCTCTGTTTTAGTACCAGTACCATGCTGTTTTGATTACTGTAGCCTTGTAGTATAGTTTGAAGTCAGGTAGTGTGATGCCTCCAGTTTTGTTCTTTTTGCTTACTATTGTCTTGGCTATGCAGGCTCTCTTTTGGTTCCATATGCAGTTGAAAGTGTTTTTTCCAATTCTGTGAAGAAGGCCAATGGTAGCTTGATGGGAATAGCATTAAATCTACAAATTACTTTGGGCAGTATGGCCATTTTCACAATTTTTGCAATCTACCCATCTGACAAAGGACTAATATCCAGAATCTACAAAGAACTAAAGCAGATTTACAAGAAAAAAACAAACCCATTCAATAGTGGGTGAAGGATATGAACAGACATTTCTCAAACGAAGACATTTTTGTGACCAAAAAACATAAAAAAATGCTCCTCATCATTGGTCATTAGAGAAATGCAAATCAAAACCACATTGAGATATCATCTCAAGCCAGTTAGAATGGCAATTACTAAAAAATCTGGAGACAACAGATGCTGGAGAGGATGTGGAGAAAAAGGAACATTTTTACACTGTTGGTGGGAGTGTAAATTAGTTCAACCTTTATGGAAGACAGTGTGGTGATTCCTCAAGGATCTAGAAATAGAAATTCCATTTGACCCAGCAATCCCATTATTGGGTATATACTCAAAGGATTATATATTGTTCTATTGTAAAGACACATGCACAGGTACTTGTGCTGTGGCACTGTTTACTATAGCAAAGATGTGGAACCAACTCAAATGCCCATTCATGATAGATTGGGTAAAGAAAATGTGGCACATATACACCATGGAATACTATGCAGCCATAAAAAACAGGGAGTTCATGTCCTTTGTAGAGACATGGATGAATCTGGAAACCATCATTCTCAGCAAACTGACACAAGAACAGAAAACTAAACACCACAGGTTTTCACTCACAGGGGGTGATGAACAATGAGAACACTTGGACACAGGAAAGGGAACAACACTAAATGGGCTAGGTAGGGGAGTGGAGGAGAGGAGAGGGGAGGGACAGTGAGAGGTGGGGAGGATGGGGAGGGTAACACCGGGAGAAATGCCTGATGTAGGTGACGGGTGTGGGGAGGGGGATGGAGATGGCAAACCACCATGGCATGTATGTACCTATGCAACAATCCTGCAGAATACAAGATGTGCACAGGTACCCCAGAGCCCAAAGTACAATTAAAAAAAAAAAAAAGGAAAAGAAAAAAAAAATAATGACTTTAACTTAAACATTAATTTAAATTAATGATATTAATAATGTTAACTTAATTAAATTCTATTTTAATTTGACTTCAAACACAAATAGGCAATATGAAACTGCACAGGACAGTAGTGGGTTTTATACATTTAACTTTCCATTTTAGTATTAACCCCTTAAATTGAATGTTTATTTTTGCAAATCAACAAGATTGGCTCCTCTGCCATGGACTCTAAGATCCTTGTTGTTAAAAGGTCATTAGAGCCACAGCTTTTCTTTCCTACTTTTTAAAAATTAGTATAGTTCTGTTGACTCCAAGAAAACAAGTGGTGTCCCCCCATTCTTTTGATGCCAGCATTGCAGTCACTCTTGGTGCCAATCCAAATCTCTTTGGAATTCATTATTCCAGTGCCTGCCTGTATTTGGGGGATATATATCTCAGCTCTCTCCCTTTTTCAGATAGAATAATGTTGAAGCATCTTACACATGTCTGCTAAATGTTCACACTAAGGTAAAGCTTCAGTACATACAGTGGTGATCTGCTAATAACATACTTTTCACTGGCTTTATTTCCCTCCTTGACGCCTTCCCAAAGTTCCTTTAGTGTTTTCTGAAGATTCCATCCAAATACATTTTTTGATTCAGGAACTTGATGTAAGTAAAGATATAGTACTTTGTTATTCTGTAAGGAAATATGAGCATTTCATTAAACCTAAATTATGATTTTTAAAGTTTTTCTGAGTGATGATTGCTGTAAATCTTACATTCTGAGATGTGAATAATGTAATAATAATAATAATAGTAAAATATTCAGCTAACACCAGCACAAAGCAACACATTAAAATGGAAGTGATAAAAAATAATTTAAGCATTCATAAAAGAAGAGGAAACTTCTGAGCAGAGTGTCCAGAAAATCGAGGAAAATATTAATTCATTTCTTCGTTCAACATTTGTTTAGCATTTCATATGAGTCAGACACAAAGTTAGGAGGTGTGAATAAAAAGATGATATATAATGAAGTCATTTTCCTCTTTTACGTGTATCACAAACTGGCAACTTTGTTTCAGAGTGCACATATATATATTTAAACATATTTTAATGATTCATTTAACAGAAATAACACATTTGACAAGTTAAAGAGAAAGGGCCAGGGCAGAGCATAGACATAGGAATAAGAAATGGACAAACATTAACTTTATAATTTATCAAGATATAAAATTTAGCATCTCATTTTTGAAATACAACCAAATTACTAAGAAGACTTTTAAACTTATAAGTCAAAACACCTGCTAGTATTTTTGAAGAGCCATGGGACTGCAGAGAAGATAAATTTTTTGTTATTGTTG
This sequence comes from Alouatta palliata, assembly GCA_004027835.1. Taxonomy (NCBI): domain Eukaryota; kingdom Metazoa; phylum Chordata; class Mammalia; order Primates; family Atelidae; genus Alouatta; species Alouatta palliata. The sequence continues at coordinate 25,995 of PVKV010016151.1, forward strand.
TTTTCAAAATAAATATAATATGGATATTAGATATTTTATCATCTCTGATCACATAAACCTGCAAAAACTGAAGGTAAGAAAAATAGAGAGCCCTCTCTAGTGAATTTCACAGCAAGACTGGCTAATTTATATGTCCTCTAACAAAGCTAAAATTTGAAAGAAAAACAGGTAGCTGAATATAAAGCAAAGCTGGGATCAGTAGTTAGGAAAACACTAGTGTGATAAGTGAAATGTATAATTTTCAGTGATTTCATTAAACATTATAAATACACTCCCTTTTAGAACAAGTTGCATAAATCAGGTCAAATTATTTGCAACTTTGAGGTCTCAAATAATTAATTCATCTTAGATGTATTTTATTAAGACTGGCCACACTATTTCTGCATCCCCAAAGTTCTCAGAACTATCAAAATGGAACACATTAAATCGGAACACTTAAATCTTTTAGTGACATTTAATTTCTCTTTGTGATTTGGGCAGTTCTTCTTATTTTATACCTCTGATCAGATATCACCAAATGTAGTTACACCAGCTGTTCTTTTGTTTTAAACTTTGACTTCTTTATTTTTAAATGCTAATAATAGGATTATTCAAAGATGTTCCTAGGATATTAGACATGCTTTAAAATTAGATAAAGTACTCAGCCAAAAATAGTAATCATAATGCTATTGATTTTTATTATAACAATGCACATTTGCTAGGATTTAATACCTTCAAAGAACTCCATGATGTAATTAGAAACCGTACAATTTATGATATTTCAGCAGAACATTTCTTGGTATAATTTAAGGTATTACAATTTTTAAGTTTTCCATCTTTTCTACTAATCTTCTGTCTGATTTTGTCCTGTTTATTTATTGATAGGTATCATCTAGTCAGAATGTATATCTCATAATAAAGAGAAATTGAATGTAGTAAGCAACATGAAAGCATCTAAAATATTTATAACATCCTTTGGTTGCTTTGAAATATTTTTAAATGCCACATGTTTATAGATTTTAGGTATTGTGACATATGTTAACACAATGATATATCTAAAATGGTTTGCTTTTTCATAATGATGCCATCATATAAACTCTAAAAAGGGCAAAATGGATTATAGGTGCAACAATTCATGCTATGTATTAAAATTCATCAAGAATTATTTTCTTTAAACCGATCTTAATAGAGAAGTCAGCTCCCAGAAGGCTTCTGAGGCTTTTGCATTTAAATGTCAAGTCAGCCTGCGAACTGCAAGTTTGTGTGGGCATTTGGGAATTCAAACGAACAAAACAAGTGAGGAAGCACTTAGCCTCAGTATTGACTGATAATGAATATAGCTGAAAAAAAGTAAGAGGAGGGAACCCCTGTATACCTTTTTGTCTTTAATGGAGTGATTGAGTGACAGGATTGCACATTGTCACAATAATACAAACGCTGCCCTGTAGCCATTGACCTCAATCCAAACGCACCGTTATGAACTGCCTTTTCAGAGAAGTTGTTGATCGTACCATTAGTTATTTTCAAGGCTTGTTAGTTCAGATACTATTGATTGCCTTTAGATGGGCTGCTTGGCTTCCTAACAGTATGCTTTTTTTTTTTTTTTTAATTTTTTTACTAGATAGGCATTCTTTACTAAGGTGAAAAAACTCATTCAGGTTTTACTTACCTCATCAGGAGCAATCAATATTCCTTAAAGCTGAGAGAGTGCAATGAGATTGCAGTACTGCATGTTTCAAGTTGTATTAGGGGTGTGTATGTGTGTGTGTATAGAGGGAGAGAGAGAGAGAGAATATGGCCAATTAAATCTATAATTTATACCCCGACTATGGTTCTAACAAATACTGTGTGCTTTGAGAAACATATTTTAATATAGTTTGAAAACAATATATCAATAGTTGAAGTTATTATTTTAGAGAATGTTTTGAGAATTTTTATATCTACAAAAATTTGAACACCAGTAAATCCTTTACATAGATTCACAAATTGTTAACAATTTACTAGGTTCTTCTACATTTTGTCTCAATCCACATATTATTTATTCTTCTTGCTGAAAAGTTAAGAGTAAGTTTTGTACTTTATTATACGTCACTGTTAATTCTTTAGAATACATTCCTTCATTATCCCATTGATATGATAATTTCTAAGAACTGTACTATTATAAATAGATATAATTGTTCACTATTTAGTAAAAAATTAGTGTATTTATACATAAAGCTATATATATATATACACGTGCGCTCATGCGCGCACACACACACACACACATATATATGTATATACATATATATTTAAGTTTCAGGGTACATGTGCAGCATGTGCAGGTTTGTTATATAGGTAAATGTGTGCCATGGATATTTTTCTTTTTTAATGTTATTTATGACATTGATAATATTTTAGAGTCCAGGACAATTACCTTATTGCTGATATATGTAATCTCCTTTTATTGTTTTGGCATTAGTTTCAGAATACACACACACACGCACGCACACACACACGCATGTTCTTTAAAAGAATATCCTATACAAAATGTGGATTTTCCATTGTATCCCATCAGCAAGCACATGAATATCAGAAAGTTCCTACTATTGGCATGCTAATTTTGATCACTTGTTTAAGGTAATATGCACCGATCTCTCAATTTGAAGATATCACTTTACTCTTATAATTAATATGTGATTTACAGATGGTGATATCATTGAGTCATTTTATCTAGGTCTTCACATCTATTTGCATAGAGCTGCTTAAACTATTTATTTCATTTATAAATTTTAATCATTAAAAAGTGTTAACATTATGAGTTTTCCCCACATCACTCCCTAAGCACTTCTAAAAATTCTGATATGTGGTTTTCCATCTTCTTTTTTTTGTTAGAAATTCTGCAACTTTCGTTTATATTTACATTTCTTCTAGCAGTAACTTAGTAAAGACATCACAAATTTCACAGAGAAAGAATTGTTTTTATTTTGTTACTAAAAGTTTATGGCTTTGTGATCAGAGCATGTCTTTTTGCTGTTTATAATTGTGGAACTTGCTTTGGATTTTCTTAGGTGACAGAATCTGTATTTGGTTTTCAGGGCTGATTCGTATGTAATTGAAACACAGAAATGAAAGTACTTAAAATAAGATGAGGAGAAAATGAGCAAGATTGTGTATGTACACATGAGAGATTTACCATTTTCCCTTAAGGAAGAGGGATGCTTATAGAGGTGGTATTATAGAGTTGTAAGCATATGACTGTCTCCTGGTTATGAAGTTTATGTGGAGTTTTGACACAAGGTTTCCATCTGTTATCGTGGCATTATTTATCTATAACAAAAATTTTGTCCTCAGCTTGTATAAGCCCATATCTAGAATAGGAGGAGTAACCTAACTGAAAAGTATGGTTAATTCCACTGTTATGTCAGAATATGTCGATTTCAGATTTTTGTCATGTAAATGTCATAAGACAAAGGTCATACCTAAACATTGAATTTATGGGAGTGACCAAATTTTTCTACAGTTCTCAAACACTTTGACTCAAATGTATTTGATTGTTTTTATAGTGAAAAACAGAATAGTTGAAAAATGATTTCAGAAACTGAAAGAAAAACAGAAGATAATGATATACATTTTAATCAATATAATATATACTTAGTAACCAGGGATTTCAGTAATCTACTTCTGAAATGGTAAACTTCACTATGGCATTGTCAAATAATCTGGTCTCTGAAATCTGAATATATGATCATTTAAAAAATAACAATTTTTAATGAAGTTATTGATACTAAAAATGAGCAATAATAGAGTTTTTGGTAACATGTGGCCATTCAGGTTAATTATTCATGAATAATGTGCTTTGCCAAGTGACATAAATGATTTAAGCCATGTGGCTGCCAAGGAAACTTTATATATCTGACTAGCCGATTTTCACGAAAAGCACGTTTTATTATTAGTTTTACTGATTTCATAAATTCACTTTAAATCATAACAGTGTCTCATGCTTGTAATATTGTCTTCCAAAACTCTACAGGCTATTACTTCTGAGAAAGCAAATGACACTGTGCCATCTGTAATTCAAATATAATAGCGTGATCATCCTAACAAATTTAAATGATTTTCATATTAATAAATTAACATGAGTATAATTCATTTAAAAATTAATGAATTGATTCTATTTATTCAGGGTCTTAACTTGCATTTAACGTATTGCAGGGAGTTTTCCAAGAGATATGTGTTTTTACTATCCAATAATTATTAATGGGTTGAAATCAGAATGTTGTCTAATGATAAAAATATTAGATACAACCTTATTGTATCTTTATATAAAATATACTGATTTAATGATAATAAGAACAAAATCTTCAAATTACTGGTAACACCACATTTTTAGTCGCAGAAAGATAATTTAAACAAGATAAACATAAATTATTCAGGAAAATAGTGCAACGTGGAAGACCTGCTCCTCCTTTGCAGCTAGGTAAATTAACTCCTCACTTTAGCATTTCCCAGATGATATCCAAGGCTCCATAAATCTGAAATCAATTTTACAACATGGCAATATTCTTGAAAACACAATTGTGTGGGGAATCTTTTTACTGAAACTTTGGTCACAGTTATTCAATATGGTTCATCTCTGTCAGTGAATCTCAGCCTTTCTGGGGAAATTTCTTTGAATCATTTCCCCAAAGCCATGAGATCACAAGTGTAAGGATGAGAGTTATATTCTTTTAAGTAAGAAGAGAGTAAAAGGACCTGTGGGTGGCAATTATCTGCTTAATCTGCCAACTAGTTATATAGAAGATTTTAGATAAAGTGAGAAGTTTACGTAACCAAAAATTTAGAGATTTGTATGAGTGATCTGAACATTGGAAGATAAGTTTATATTGGGGAATTTTGCATGAAATAAAAAGACAGAAGAAAATATAAAGCATCATTCACACTCTTTAGTTGTACAGGGTAAAAAGAAGCTTTAATGCTCAGTTTATATAATATGTATGTAACTATTTAACACATTTACTTAAAAACAAGAAAATACAGGATGTGAGAATATAGTTCAGATGTCAACTTGGTCTCTGCTTGTGAAAAATTGTAATAATTCTTGTGTTCTATGTGCAAAGAGGGATTGAATTATAAAATTGTCAATATTAAAATATGAGTATATAAGACTTAACATGTTTTCTGGCATGTATCAGATCTTCAGCTAATTGCAGCTTTGATTTCTAAAACACTAGTTTGATTAACATATTCATCCTACAGCCCACAAACTTTCATTCATTCATTCATTAAGAGAGACCTTCCAAGTGTCACATACTCATTAGGCATTGGAGATGCAGCAATGTATGAGTCAGGTTACCTCTGCTCTATGAATTTAGAATTAACAAAAGAGAGACATTTTTAAAAATACTAACACAAAATCACATTTCCACAACCAAAAAACAATCCCATGAGAAAACTCTGAGGGAAGAGAGAAATCAACTTGGAAAATGCTTCAGAACCTTCAAAACGAAATTCATTGCATTTGAACTTACTGATAATTAAGACTGTTGTTGAAATCTCTGAGCCTTGATAAATACATTTTTGTAAGTCATTTCTAGATTAGCTATGCTCCCAGTAATATATATTATATTCAAGAATAAGTCTTATACCATACATACTGTATTAAGGGTATTATTTTAAAAATTGGCTATTTCTGTTAGCTGTTTATGATCCCAAGATTGAGTAGATAAATCTTTATGAAAACAGCTTGATTTTTGTTTCTGTTCTTGTTTAGTGAGGCTGTCAGTAGTTGCATCATTGGTAGTGAGTTTACATAGCTAAGTTCTTTAAGGAAAGTTTTTAGACAAAAAACAAATAAAAGATTTAACTTGATCTGCACAATGAAATGAAAACACATTGTGTTTCCAAGGCACCCTAACTAAGGAAGAGGATTTGAAGGACTAGAATTTGAAGAAATGGACAATAAAGGAGGTAACACTTTACGGAAGTGAAAAGGAGAAAATCTGGGGATGCGTTGTGGTGAGAGATGAGCAGTTAATTGTGAAAAGGGGATATATCTGCTTTACAGCCCAAAGTTATTTCAGATTCTGTGTGGTATTTGTCCTGTGTCTCATCAAACCTTCTATTAAGACTATGATGAATGTTCTGTGGCTCTTGTTTAGGTTAATAAAAAGAAAACGGTGTTTCACTCAGGGTAAAATACGAGTTAGCCTACAACCACAGAAGATGACATAGTGACCAAGTTCAAACTAGTAGAAGTGGGACTGTGGTGAGCAAGGTGATTAGAGCAACATAACTCCCTTCTACCCAGCTTCAAATCCTCAGGAATTTGAGGATTCTCAAATGAAGAAACGAGAACTGGTTCTCAAATCATTTTCTAAGATATTAGAGGCAGAGATAGCTGTGAAAGATTTGAACACATGGAGATGTTTGAGATTTAAGTGACTAAAAGCATTTACTTGTGCTGAAAATAATTTTTAATATGAAAATATTTATTAAATGAGCATAATAATATAAAAGGCTCTGCATGAGATAAAAATTTGTGTTAAGGACCAAAACAAATGGCATTGTCCAGTAGGGCAGAAGTCTTCTCGCTCTCTCTCTCATACACACACACACACACACACACACACACACACACAAATGAAAATTACAAGATTTTCTCCAAAAATTTGCGAAATCAAGAAAACATGATAAGATTTCCTCTTGACTTTTTAATAGGCTTTTAGTTTTTAGAGCAGTTTTTATTTCATGGTAATATGGAACAGAAGGTGCAGAGATTTCCCATATAACCCCAGCCCCCATATGCACAGCCTCCCCACTTATCAACATCACTCAGTAGAGTGCTACATTTGTTACAAATGATGAACCTACAATAACATATTATTATCCCCCTGAGTCTGTAGTCTACACTAGGGTTTTCTCTTGTGCATTTTATAAGCTTGGATAAACGTATGATGACATGTATTCACCATTACGGTTTTATGCAGAGTAGTTTCACCACTCTAAATCCTCTGTGCTGTGTCTATTCATCCCTCTCTCCCCACAACGCCTGGAAATCACTGAACTCTATTGTTGCCATAGTTTTGCTGTTTTTCAAAATGTTATGCAATTGAAGTCAAGTAGTATGTACTCTTCAAATTAACTTTGCTTATTCAGTAATATGCACATAAGTTTTCCTCATGTGTTTTCATAGTCTCATAGTGATACAGGAGTTAAGAAGAAATAAGCAGATAGTAAGAATATGTGAAACCTTGGTGAGGGTTTTCTTTTTAATAAAATTATTTTTCTTTCTAACAAAGAGCAGCCTGTAAAATGTGGCTGCAGACATAGATACCAGCAGCTGTGCTAATGGTGTTCAAGATGGTGGCTTGTCTTCCCCTCTCTTTGTCAGCCATGTGTACAGTAAGAAGCACACAAGATGGTGCTGATCAACTATAATGCCATTTGTATAATAAGGTTAGGGTGGGGCCAGCCTTCCCCAGGCACTATACAGATGTCATAACTAATCAAAGCAATCTGTAAGCCCTATGTAAATCAGACACCACCTCTTCAAACTGGATGATAAATCTCAGCACATTCTCGCCAGCCAATCCTTTATTCCACTCAGAGACCCTCTTTTGGGCTTTCTCAACATGAGAAAGCTTTTTCTCTCCCTTTTCTTCCTTTTTTATTAAACTTCCCACTCCAAAACCTACCCCTCATGTGTGTCCATGTCCTGAATTTCTTCTCAAGCAAGACCAAGAGCCAGGGTATATACCCCAGACAATGAAGTCGTTTCAATAGCTCACTTGCTTTTAGTACTGAATAATATTCCATTGTCTAGATATAACTACAGTGTATTCATCCATGCATTATAACAGGATATCTGGTTCTTCTTTTATGTCTTCTTATAAAGAAATTATACATAATATTTGTACATTTTCATGGTGTCCATGTCATATTTTGTTACATGCAAAGAGTATATCTAGACCTTTATCACTGACCATGTACAAAAATCACCTCAAAATAGATTAAAGACCTAAAGATAAGACCCAAAACTGTAAAACTAGTAGAATAAACCATAGGAGAAATAATACAGAATGTTGGTCTAGGCAAAGATTTTATGGCTAAGATTTCAAAGGCATAGACAACAAAAAGAAAAATAGACAAATGGAATTGTATTAAATGAAAAGCTTCTTTGTAGTAAAGGAAATTATCAACAGAGTGAAGAGACAACCAGTTAAATGACGGAAAATATCTGCAAAGTATTCCTCTGACAAAGGGCTAATATCCAGCATATACAAGGAAGTCAAACAACCCAACAGAAGACAAAAACATAAACATAAACAAAAACCTCTAATAATCCCATTTAAAAGTTTTTAAAGTGACCAAAGAACATGAATAGACATTTCTCAAAAGAGGACATACAAGTAGCCAACAGATATAAGAAAAATAATTAACATCACTAGTTATCAGAAAAACTAAAATCAAAACCACAATGAGATATCATCTTTCCCAGTTAGAATGGCTATTATTAAATAGACAAAATATAATACATGATGATAAGGATGTGTAGATAAAAGGAACTTTTATCCAAATGAAAGAAAATTAGTATATCAAAGAGATACCTACACCCCCATGTTTATTGCAGCACTTTCCACAATAACGGAGATTTGGAATCATCCTGTGTCAATCAATAGATAAACAGATAAATAAAATGTGGTATACATATGCAATGAAACAATATTCATCTGTAAAAAAAGAATAAAATTATTTAATGATGTCTTTCATCGGAGTTTTGTAGTTTTTCTCATGTAGATCTTACATACATTTTGTTAGATTTAGGCCTATTTCATTGCTTTGGGTTCCAACGCAAATGGCATTATAATTTAATTTAAAATTCTACTGGTTCATTGTTGCAATATAAAAAAGTGATTGACTTCCATATGTTAACTTTGTATCCTGCAAACCTCGTCATAATTTCTTATTAGTTTCAGGAAACTTGTTTTGCTGAATTTTTTTTTTATTTTCTGTATAGAAAATCATGTCTTCTGTGAACAAAGATATTTGTATTTCCTTTTTCCTAGTTAATATTCCTTTTTTCTTGTCTTATATTGTATTAACTAAGACTTCCAGTACAATGGTAGTAAAGTTTCTAGTATCTCACTACTAACTATGATGTTAGCTGTAGGTTTTTTTCAGATGCTCTTTGTCACATTGACAAAGTTTTCCTCTATTTCTAGTATGCTAAGATTTTTTATCATTAAGAGATATTTGATTTTGTCGCATGTTTTTTCTGTATTAATAAAATCATGTGAATTTTCTTCTTTAGTGTGATGATTTAATAGAATACATTAATTACATTTCAAATATTGAATAAGCCAGACATACATATTTAGTGGACTAAATGCCACTTTGTCATTGTGTATAATTTGCATATACCTTGTTGGACTCCCATTTGCTAATATTTTGTTAGGGATCTTTTGTATCATTGTTCATGACAGAAACTGATTGATAGTTTTCTTATAATGTCTTTGCTTGATTTTTTTATTTTTCTGCTCGTATTTTGCAAACTGTGTGCTAAAAATCTAGAGATAGTGTGGACCTTGTATTAATCCTTTTCCCATTTTCCCCAAGAATATTCACTGGCAGTTCTTGTGGATGCAGTGTTTACCTGAGATAACTTTGCTACAAAATATCTCATTTTTATTATTATTTTTGCATCCTTCTAGTATATCAACTTTGAAAACAAAACACATCATTCTATTTATAGAATTATGTTTTTAGTAGTGGTATTTCCATTTACAAAATATGGTAACTCCTGATCACTGAAGATGTGAAAGCCCAGAAAATATAGCATTCTTACACGTAATTTCAACATAATTCTTGTACAGTGGTTGACTGAAGATTTATTTGCTGAATCCAATTTTTCCAAAATGGACAATTCTGGTGTTAGTTCTGTTAAGAAATAACTTCAAGAATAGTTTTAATATTTTATTTTCAAATTGAAATTCAGATTTGTTTCAGCCTCAAAGAGTGTGTTTATGTAAAATTTTAAAAGTGCTGGCAGTGAGCTGAACTTTTTGTTTCTAAATAAGAACAGGCTTAATTAATACCTTTGCCCAGTCTCTTTGATACTTTGACATCCAGACCTTTGATAATCTGGGAGGGATCCTGGTTAGCTATAGCATGTGATACTCTCTCTGGTGAGCATGCCTTCCTATGCAAATGAATGAATCCAGAGTTCATACCTTCCAACCTTTTCCTGTGTTGAGATCTTACACTCTCAATCATATTCCCTTGCCCTAATTTATCCCCCACTGGATTCTGTGTCAGACAGTTAGGGACAGTCCCTCTACTTCAAAACCTGCTGAATTTATTTGAGCTAACCAATTATAAGCCTGCTTAGACTGCTTACTCTGCCTCGGCCATTTCTTCCCACAGGAAAACATAATTAAGGCACTCCCACATTTTCCCACTCTCTTTCTCTGCCTGGGACTAGCCTCAGTGTTCAGTTGCGTGGCCTTGGATGGTATGATGTGGCATGATGCCCTCTTGATGGAAACTGTGAATAATAAATTTTTCAGTGGCAATTATCTTCTGTTCTGTTCGCATCACCATACCTGAATAATAATAAATTCTGCATTCTAAAACAAACCTATTTTATATAAATTAATCAAGTAAAAAACTGACTGCATTATTCCACTATTTCAGATCAATCAACTGATCCTCATTGTTCTTAGAAGCAATACAAAAGGGCATATGTAAATAAGTTATAAAATTATACACTGGGTATCAGTTAATAGAAAGCTGAGGAATGGAAAATAAAGGGCAATTTATTTCATCTGAATCAAAGTGATGCCTTAGGATGATTTTTAAAATAACAGCCATTTTTGTCTAGAAGTATTTTGGTTGAAAGAATAAAACATGTGCAAGTGTTGGTCTATGTGAGTTTAGAGGGTGAATGTGAAAGCTTTATTTCTCATATTAATTAGAGCATAGACTACAGGAGTGCTATGAGGAAATGCTGATGCAGAAATCTGGTTCTGGATGCTGAGGAGAGCAAGATATTTAGAACTGTTAATTAAAATTAAAATTATTATTTGAACAAAGGCACTATGAGATGGAGAAGTAAGGTTACTAACAATGAATGCTTACACACATGTTAAAATGATTTTTTGTGATGAAGAGCAATTATCTCTAAAAATATTTATATGTTGCTTTTGGTATTTTAAAAACTGTTTTAGTGAATAAATTAGTATTGAATTAATGAGCAATAATAAGTGAGGTTCTAAATACGTATATAACATAAAGAGACAGTTCTAAATAAATATATAACATAAACAGTTCTTAATATCAAGTTCATCAGAATAAGAAAAACAATTCTCATTCAGTTTGTCCATTTATGATGCCTAAAAATATTGCTAATTCATGAATGAGAATGTCCAAGTCACAACAAAATTACTTATTTTCTTTCAAATGTAGTTTTGATATGAAATGTTTCCTTCAAAACTATCTCTCCGTAAAGATTATTGTGAAAATAAAGCAATTTCTGTGGGTAAAATATTTTAAATACTCCAATATTGCCATAGAGATTTATCTAAAAACAAAGAGAATTATCTCTATTTCACAGCAATGCATGCACTGTATATCTTGGTTGCCTAATATTTTTTGAAGAATTCTCAAATAACACTAAAGGAAGCAAACTAAATCATTAACATTGGTCTTAAGTATTAAATTAATACATTATTCAAAAGCTAACTCTGATCACATTAGTAAGAGTACACTTTAACATTTATTCTTGGGACTCTTTTATTTTTAGATGGGGATATAACATTTTTCATCATGAGAATCTATAGAAATAACATGAACTATAGAGTTCCAATGCAGTAATATGTCCTGAAGTTTCTCACTTATTAATCCTGACTCTCAAAATTTATTAATTTATTTTGGGAGAGTTATTTAACCTATTTATTTTAGTTTTCTCCTCTACTAAATAAAGATTACAGAGATATCTGTCTCCTAAGTTTCTTGCTAGGTTTAAAGGGAAAATAAAATGTAATGAAACAAATAGCTAATTCTGTTTGAGCTCTGTATTAGACTGTTCTGGCATTGCTATAAAACAATACTTGCTCTGGCATCAGCTTCTAGGGATACATTAGGAAATTTACGGTAATGGCAGAAGGCAAGGTGGAAGCAGGCACTTCACAAGGCAAAAGCTGGAGAAAGAGAGAGAGAGACTCAGTGCGAGGTGTGCCACTAAAGCTGGGACTCACCCTTCAGAGTAGTGGGCTTCCCTCTGGCCCCGGGCAAGTCCAGAAATGGTGTCCACAAGGTAAGTTCTAGACTCAGGAACCCCAAGAGCTCAGGAGCCTGTTACTCTACTTCCTTGTGGCTGAGCTGGTATATGTAAGGTACAAGACAAAATCCCCATTATTTTTTCCTCTGCTTTTCTCAAACAGAAGGGATCTTTAACCATAGCCATTATAGCCCGGAATGTGCTGAGTCACACCGGATGTCAGCACATTTCAGAGCCCAAGGTCCACAGTGTAGTACCTGGGTATTGCTGCTGGTTATTCAGGGATCGAGGGAACTTTAGTGAACATGTGATGAATCCTGCCAGGACTGTGTCTTTCCTTCAAGGAAGCAGGTTCCCTTTGGGTCCAGGGTGTGTCTACAAATGTTGACTATGCCTTAAGGCCTGGAATGGGAACTTCATGACTCTGCCTGGTGCCCTTTCTTAATTTGGTTAATCTTTGCTCTCCTTTCCTTAAGCAGGAGGAAGTGGTCACTTTTGTTGCCACAAGCTGTGCAGCCTTGAGGGAGGGGTGGCATAAAAACTCCCTTAGCCACCCTGGTTCGTGTGTCCCAAGGTCACGTACCGTCCTAGTTCCTTGGGCTTTGAGCCCAGCCTAGCACTAGAAGATTCCTAGACATTGCATTATTGTGTTCTAAACTTCCTTTCAAGTTTACCTAGGACCCCAGAGCTCTTGGTGCCATAGTGGCAAAGATTTCCAAGAAACTCATGTTGTGATTGCTGAGAAGAATAATTCCACTCTGGCTAGGGCTTTTCCAAATGCACCCTTCATGCATGAGTGCTTGCTGAGCCCCAGAGGGCTTTTCTCTCCACTATGGCAGGGAAGCACTGAGTTCAATGTTAACTCTCCCATCATTTCACTCTCCCTCCCACAAGTGCACAGACTGTATATATCACAGGGCTTTGCTGATGGATAGGGAGGGGTGGTGTCAGCAATTTAAGATTGCCTCTCCAACCTTCTGCAATGTTTGTTTAAGCAATAGGAAGTTAAGGAGTGGTGTGAGGGATAGTGGTGTGGGGGATAGGCTTCTATTCTGCCATCTGTTTCCCTCCCCCTATGCCAACTAATAACAACTGGCTGAGTCATTGACTGCATGCATAACCCAAAGATATCATTGCATTTGCCCAAAAACGGATGTAAACCTTGAGGAAGCAAATATCCAGTTATATGATCATGAAATTCTTTATTGAAGATAAATGTATCTGAACAGCACGTTCCTGTTTCTGCTACGGATAGCTTAATGTTTTGATAATTCTAGTAATTATCTAGTTTTAATTGATAGACCATGTATTTCAAATATATATTTCCCAAAATTTTTTCAAATGTAACTCATTTCAAACAAATAAAACATACACCAGCGTTTTACCTCTATGAATAAACTCATGGGCATTAATTTATGTAAAGTATTATATTTGTTATTTATGAATCCAAAAATCATGTATTCTTGACTTGCAGAAAAATGTGGTAATTATGTATAGTTATTTTTCCGTGCTCCTTTTTTTTTTTTTTTTTTGAGACCGAGTCTTGCTCTGTCACCAGGCTGGAGTGCAGTGGCACAATCTTGGCTCACTGCAACCTCTGCCTCCTGGGTTCAGGCAATTCTTCTGCCTCGGCCTCCCAAGTAGGTGGGACCACAGGCGCGTGCCACTATGCTCAGCTAATTTTTGTATTTTCAGTAGAGACGGGGTTTCACCCCGTGCTCCTCTTTTTAAGCTGTTTAGTGGTTTACCAATACATTTGGGAATATTCAACTAGGATTGCCAACCTGTTTCTGCTTTGTCAAATACAAAATGACATAGGTTATTTTGTGAGCCTTTTTATACTACTGATCAAATAATTGCCATTTTTCTTAATTAACTTTCTCTTAGGATTTTTTTTTTTTTTTTTTTGAGATGGAGTCTTGCTATGTTGCCCAGACTGGAGCGCAGTGTTGAGATCTTGGCTCACTGCAGCCTCTGCCTCCTGGGTACAAGTGATTCTCCTGCCTCAGCCTCCTGAGTAGCTCAAAATACATGTGCACACCACCATGCCCAGCTAATTTTTGTATTTTTAGTAGAGACGGCGTTTTGCCATGTTGGTCAGGCTGGTCTGGAACTCCTGACCTCAGGTGATCGGCCCATCTTGGTCTCCCAAAGTGCTGGGATTACAGATGTGAGCCACCGTGTCCAACCTGGATTTGGTTAATTTCTATTGCATGCAATGTATGTAAACATATTTTGCAACAGTTTTTATGACTAGAGTTTACTACAACCCCAAATTTTTAATTTATTTTGCTTTTAAATCTTTGACAAATGATCCGAATAAGCTGTATAAAATATTGTCAGATGTAGAGGCACAGAGAGATATACATATAAGCTGCTTTAAGTTTTTCTTTCTGAGAAAGTTATCATGCTGTGAGATGACCATCACAGACACACTTCTGTGCCACCAAGGATCAATAATTTGATTCTAAGTAATTCAAAGCTTTCTTCATTTTAGGACTTGGACAAAATTAGTTAAAGCAAATGAGAATAAAGATCCCTTGCACTTTGTAATTTAGCATTTACAATGCTTCCATTTTTCCTGCACTGGGAATTATTTCCCATTTAAAGTACATAACGTGCGTGCTTCTGTGACTCCACTCACTCTTTCCTCTCTGTAAAAATTCTGAAGAAAACATAGGCAGTGTTTTTTGGATGTTGGCCTAAGCAAATAATTCATGATGAAATACTGGAAAGAATAATGAAAGTATGAAGCTATGATAGTTTTATGGAAAAGTTTGTCTTTCTGACATAAGTAATTGAAAGCTCTACATTTTTTTTGTTTTGATACGTCAGTGTTACCATGACAGTACATCTGTATTTTTTTTTCCTGAAGGTAAGGTTTACAAAAACCTTCTCTGTTCTCTATCGTTAGTAATGAGTATGTTGGACATTGTATTCCAAGTGGTCTTTTTCTGACCTGCAGCCACAAAGAACCCATCAATAGATATAATAGATGTTTCCTTATCAAATGAGCATATTGTATCAGGAGGTATCTCCAACCTCAGCTATCCCCCATGCCTGTGACCCACAGGCTCACTAAGACTAGAAACAAAGTTGACTTTTGTGTTCCTATCATCATGGCATACAATCCCGTGACTCTTCATCTTTATCCCTCAACCTGCACCCTATAAAATAAACACATGCTAACTTTTTTGTACTTGACTTGTTTTAGCTCTTATCTCTGTCAAACAAGAAACCCCTCTTTTGTAACACTGACTGATGCCATCTCTGACATTCATAGCTAGTCCTACCAATTTGGGGAATTAACGTATGAGAGAAACCTGAGAACTGCCTGATGGGAAATATATTCTCAATCTCATGCATGTAAATCTACTTACCAGAATCCAGTTTCATACATATCCTTAATATCCTAATCTTTGTGCTATGCCTAATGGATTAAAAGAAGCTTAAGAAACTGCCTAAACCATAAAGGAGTTCTCATATTAAGAGAAAAAACATTTATGCAAAATAATTTCAAAAAACTGTTATAAACGTAATGTGTAAAAGGTTTCAGAGGATGTAGTGATAGCAAAAAAAGTGACACGTATCATAATGGGAGAATGTTGGAATTGTTTAAAGGAAGGCTGAAGTGAAGAATTCATGTTTAAATTGAGCTTAATAAATCCATGTCCTTCAATAATGAATGTGAGTATATTTCGACACATGCACACACAAAAAATAGACACACGTAACAGCATGACTTGTTAGGAAGTTATATATAACTTACAATTGATGGCCTATAGGAAGTAAAAGACTGGTGGTGGAAACTGAATCTGAGCAGGCAGGCAATGACATAACTGCCTGGGCCTGCTATGCATGATAAGGAGTTTGAACTTCCTAAATGGAAGAGGATAGTAAATAACAACTCCCACCATGTTTTATTCCCTAAAATGTATTCACTAAATAAATTTCATTTCATTTCATCTTTTTTTCTTTTTAATTTTATTTTAAGATCATGGGTACATATACAGGTTTGTTATATTGGTAAAGTTGTGTCACGAGGGTTTAACAGATCATTTCATCACTCAGGTCTTAAGCCTAGTATCCATTCATTATCTTTCCTGATTCTCTTTCTCCTCCCATCTCCCACCTTCAACCAATCCCCAGTATCTGTTGTTCCCCTTTGTTTCCATGTGTTCTCGTCATTTAACCCCCACTTATAAGTGAGAACATGCATTATTTGGCTATTTCTACATTAGTTTGTTAAAGATAATGGCCTCCAGCCTCTTTTATTTCCCTGAAAAGGACTTCATCTCATTATTTTTTATGCCTACAGAGTATTCCACGGTGCATATGTACCACATTTTTTAATCCACTCTACCATTAATGGGCATTTAGGTTGATTCCATGTCTTTGCTATTGTGAATAGTGCTGTAATGAACATAAATGTGCATACATGTGCCTTTATGATAGAACAGTTTATAAAAGTCAACTCAAGATGAATTAAAGCCTTAAATGTAAGACCCAACACCATGGAAACCCTGGAAAGCAATGTAGGCAATACCATTCTCGACATAGGAATGGGCAAAGATTCCACGACAAAAATGCTCCAGGCAATTGTAATGAAATTAAAAATAAATAACTAATGAGATCTATTTAAACGAAAAGCTTCTGCACAGCAAAAGAAACCATCAATAAACAGACAACTTACAGAACGGTAGAAAATTTTTGCAAACTATTCATCTGACAAAGGTCTAATGTCCAGCAGCAATAAGAAACTGAAGAACAAATTTAAAAGAAAAAAACAACCCCGTTAAAAACTGGAAAAGGGTTTGGACAGGCACTTTTCAAAAAAGACACACGTGTCTACCAAGTGTACATAAAAAAAGCTCAACATTTAACCTTTACAAAGATCATGCAAAATAAAATCTCCATTTGGAAATTTGTTTAAAAAAGAATGTTTAGTAAAAAAAGCTTCGAAACTACTAAATGTAGAGATAATAATTTAATCAAATTCTGATTGTTTTAAGGGTCTTCTTATTTCCAAATTAAGAACTTTACACTACCACCATGGGGCAGGCACTGATACCCATATATCTGTGTTGTGTAAATTGATCTGCTCATATGGTAAAAGGAAAGAAATTGAGATATTTCAAGCAAAAGATGCTGATTATGTGAACGGAGTCTGGACAGCATATGGGGCAAGGAGAAGACACTTTGATATTTTATGATGCCCAGTCTATGAGAATTGCTATAACGGAACTATTTACATATTTCAATGGAAATATCTGAAAAAAAAAGCAGAACAATATCCCAAGACTTCTTAGAATGTTAAAGAATACTTTTCAGTCTGTATTTAAGACAGTGATGCATAGGTATTTGCCAAGTGAGTGAGTAGAGTGATATCATTCTGTGAAGACGCAGAGAGCGTCTTCAATGTCTGTCCAATAATAGTAAATATCGATACATTAAGACTGCGTGTGGAATTCCATATGTGAATAACAACTCTATGTTAATGTAACTTACTTGCATTGTTAAACAAGTAAACATTTGCCTGGAAATATATGTTTCTGGTTTGCTTTACTGAATTTGTCACATTCTTAGGAGGCTATTAGAATATAATGTTAACATCTGGATTTCAAAAAGTACCATTTTACTTTTGTGAGTATTTGAAAGACTGATTTTTCAAATACGTGCTTGCCGTTATTCCTATAAACGTCTTGGCAAAATATGTATGAAGTATTCTGCACTGGAAATTGTAACTGCAAAACATTCCTATTGCCTGAAAACAAAAATCAATTTTTATTTTGTTTTATATCTAGAAGTAGAAAATATTTGTAATGGAAAGTTTAGCTTGACATTTTCCAGAAGAAAATAAAAGAAAGTTCAATTTGCCTAATGTTTTATTCCCATGGATATGGCCAACCTTATTATTAGTGTGGAGACTTGCTTATGAGAAAATACATACAGGAAAATTTCAAAGACTCAAAAAAGAAGAAAAAGTAAGGGGATTAGGAGAATTTGAATACTTATAAAATATAAGGATTTATTTTAAATTTATAAGTAGTCTGATTTGAATATTTATAAAATATATTTTACAACTGTTTATCTGTGTTAATGAAAGGAAGAAGATTTAGTGCATATGTCTTAACTTCTGCTGGTTAAGGATGGTCTTGGGATGGCCGGGGTGGTTGCGTCTGGGGAACAACAACGGTAAGAAACAAAGAACAGATTCGTATTAATTCTTACTTTTCCCTCTGATTTGAAGCACAGGAGGTTCTATATAGTTAAAGAAGACAAAAATTAAAAACGAAATAATGTGTAAATATGAAACAGGATATAAAGCATTTCTTAAAAAGGAAAATTGCTTTTACTTGGAAGAAATAAATCGATTACGTATAAAACACAGCTATATCATGTGTTAACTAAAATAATCATTGTGGCTATTCTGTTTGTACTTTATACAACTTGAATAAAGTCAAAAAACCATCAAAACTGGATAACACATATCATGAAGATAAAGATAGAAGTGTTTCTATGCAAAATTTCACCCCCAGCGCTAGCACAGCACTGGATGAAATAGTCGTGTGCCACCTGTCATGTCTGGGTTCCGCAAAATCAGAGCATGAGAAAAGAGTTCACCTCAAGAGCATTTATTTGGAAATAAATTACAGTTCATTTATTAGCATACATGAATAACTAGGAAGAGTGTGAAATGGGAAAGGAGGCAAGGGAATTAGAAAAAGCCAATTAAGGATTAAAATAAACTTGTCCATCACTGTGGATAATGGCTGATCAAGCCTATTGATGATGTCTAAGTAGACTTATAAAATATATTTTACAGGGATTTATCTGAGTAATGAAAGGAAGAAGCTTTAGCGTGTTTGTCTTAACTTCTATTGGTTAAGAATGGTCTTGGGGTGGCAGAGATAGGAAGATATTAATCCACCTTAGCTCTGTTTTAAGTGTGGTGCAGCCCAGTGGGCTCCAGCAGGCATCACATGTTTGGGATCATAAAATCCCTAAAAATAGAAGGAAGAGGTTCATGTCACATGTTTAAAGTGAAGGCAGTGTAAACCCCAAATGGGACAATGCCTAGAAAGAGGTATTGTTAAAACCTGAGGCTGAAATCAGATAAGGTCTCAGTCAGTTGAGGCCAAGATGATGTGAAGTAATGCGGAAGTTTCCATCAGAACCCACTCCTTTGCAGTACTCAGTTCTGCTCCTCCCCCAAATCTAGCATCAACACCTACCCAAATGAATGAAATCCCTGCATTGTGGGATATCAGTAAACTCTGTGGAAGTTAAAATTCGGAGAACCAATGGAACAAATTATATTTATTCTCAGTGTATAAAACCTAATCAATATTACCTGAATTTTTGTGTTAGCTGCATTTTTCAAATTTGTTGTTTTTAAATCATAGGTGTAATTATATTTTGAAATCATTATACTTTCTCCATTTCAAATATTTTATATATATATATAATATATATATTAGTGTCTTCTTCATAAGGATAAGTTTAATTGCTAATTTTTTTAATGATTTATTTTGTATGTCTGTATGTATGTAGTATGATTTCTGGCCTTTTATTTTTGTTAAAACTTTATTGACTTTATAACAAGATATTTACTTATAAAAAACATTGCCAAATATACATACATATCTAATGGAATTCTAGGTTGTGGAGACAAATCACAAACTGGATGTCACAGCTAGATTAATAGATCAGTTCTGGGGACAAAGCTTTTGGATGTGTCACTTTTTAAAATCACCATTCTTCCTTTTCAAAAAGTTTTTAAATTTTTTTAAACTTTATTTTAGAATCAGGGTGTACATGTGCGAGTTTGTTACAAAGGTACATAATGTGAACAACAGACACTGGGGGATACTAATGAGGGAAGGAAGCGTCACGTTTGGTGTTTTGAGTTTTGTTTTTGTTTTTTAAGGCAGCACCTCACTCTTTCAGTCAGGCTGGAGTGCAATGGTGTGATCACAGATTTGACCTCCTGGGTTTGGATGATCCTCCCATCTCAGCCTCCCAAGTTGCTGGGACCCCAGGTACATGCCACTACACCCAGCTATTTTTTTTTTTTTTTTTTGTAGAAATGAGATTTTGCTGTGTTTTCCAGACTTGTCTTGATCTCCTGAGCTCAACGATCCACCCAGCTTAGTTCCCCAGAATGCCAGGAGCGCAGGCATGAACTACCACGATGGGCCTGTCACATTTTTAATAGTGAATCACAGAACCACAGAGGCAATATTTCTTGGAAGCTACCTTTCAGGTTCTGAAAGGATCCTGGTGTTCTCTGTTGAGGCTTGCAGACACCCATAGTATTAATGCTAGATTGAATGATTGGGTATTTGATGAATGTCTGTATGCTTGCAGTATAGCAGAGTTTTTCAGAATAATTTGTCATATTAGCTCAGTAAGTAGCTAACACACTTAGCAAATATTTAAATCATACTTTACCAAGTTGTTAAATGATTTATACATTTATATTAATATATTTCACATTTATAGAGCACTTAACACTTTTCATATAGTATTTTATTTAATTATCTCAACAAACGCAAGTGATGGTAATATTTTCCCAGCTTTATATTAAATAAAAAAAAAAAGGAAGCTCAGCTCTATGAAGGGACCTGTCCAAATTCCACCAGCTGGAAAGTATTACAGGTGGATGTCAACACAAGAAGTATTACCTAAGGTTTGTGCTCACTTATATGTTGCATAGATACTTATTTATAGCAAAATCAATTAAATATTTTAATGCAATGTGATAAAACATTTTTTCATATAAAGTATAGGTTTTTATTATGTTACATTTCCAGTACATCAGTCAGGTAACGGAAATAGCCTCAATATATGTGCTAAGCATATTAGATGCAACTCTCTTTTCTCAATCGTAAGTATTTTCCACCTTTTAAAGACATGAAACACAAAACTCAAAAAGTAAATTGCCCAGAATTATAATAGAAACAAAAGTCCCACATGTTTTATCTTTTATCACTCTAGCAATATAAGGAGATTCTATACTAGGTGTAGCTATTCCATGCACTACCGTTTGCGTCCATGCTTTGAGGAGTGGAACAACAGCACAGGTAAGATGGGAAGCCATCCAGAAGGACAGTAAGCATGAAGCAGGAGCTACGAAATCTCAATACCAAATCCATATGAGAAGAGTAATTCTACCCTATCACACATCTATAGCCTCTAACATCTTATTCTGCTTCATTTTCCTTTTCAGAATTCTCCTTGATACCCCTCAGCATGTTTTCAAATCTTATGGCCATGATCCAAAAGGAGTGTGTAGTGTATGTTTTCTTTCTTTCTTATTATACTTTAAGTCCTGGACTACATGTGCCTATCATGCAGGATTGTTACATGGATGTACATATGCCATGGTGGTTTGGTGCATCCATCCCCTGTCACCTGCATTCAGTATTTCTCCTAATGTTATTCCTCCCCAGTCTTCCCGCCTCTCCTATTCCTCCCCTATCCCTCATCCCACAACAGACCCTAGTGTGTGATGTTCCCCTCCCTGTGTCCATGTGTTCTCATTGTTCCACACCCACTAATGACTGAAGTAGTGTTTGGTTTTCTGTTCTTGTGTCAGTTTGCTGAGATTGATGGTTTCCAGTTTCATCCATGTCCCTGCAAAGGACATGAACTCATCTTTTTCATGGCCGCACAGTATTCCATGGTATATATGTGTCACATTTTCTTTATCAGTCTATCTTTGATGGGCATTTGGGTTGGTTCTGAGTCTTTGCTATAGTAAACAGTGACACAGTGAACATACATGTGCATGTGTCTTTA
The DNA here is from genome assembly GCA_004027835.1 of Alouatta palliata. Taxonomy (NCBI): domain Eukaryota; kingdom Metazoa; phylum Chordata; class Mammalia; order Primates; family Atelidae; genus Alouatta; species Alouatta palliata. The sequence continues at coordinate 48,037 of PVKV010016151.1, forward strand.
TAATAGAACATTTATAATCCTTTGGGTATATACCCAGTAATGGGATTGCTGGGTCAAATGGTATTTCTATGTCTAGATCCTTGAGTAATTGCCACGCTGTCTTCCACAATGGTTGAACTAATTTACACTCCCATCAACAGTGTAAAGGTGTTCCTATTTCTCTACATGCTCTCCAGCATCTGTTGTCTCCAGATTTTTTAATGATCGCCATTCCAACTGGCATGAGATGGTATCTCAATGTGGTTTTGATTTGCTTTTCTTTAATGACCAGTAATGATGAGCATTTTTTCATATATTTGTTGGGCACATAGATATCTTCTTTAGAAAAGTGTCTGTTCATATCCTTTGCCCACTTATTGATTGGGTTGTTTGTTTTTTTCTTGTAAATTTGTTTAAGTTCTTTGTAGATTCTGTATATTAGCCCTTTGTCAGATAGGTCACTTGCAAAAACTTTTTCCTATTCTGTTGCTTGCCAAGAGCCAGGACAAGAGACATAGCTCTGATTGAGAAATACAGTTTATTTTCTGACATCATGGTTTATAATAATGTTATGTTGAGCATTACATATAAAATGCTGATTTTTCTGACCTTTTTTCAAATTAAGAAGTGACAAAAACCTGCAAATTAAAAATAACTTGATACTTGTTTTATCCAGTTGCATCTCAATAGTCTGGGTTACTCAATTAACTATGAGCAAAGCCACAATCACCTCATAGTAATTCAATGCAGCAGAGCAATTTGTGTTCAATAGCATTAAACAATTAATCTATTGGAAACATTTCTTTTGATTGGCTTTTTATTGCTCCAATTTAAAAGCCATGAGTGCTTTTGTCATTGCTATTTATGAGACTAGTCAGCCCTATACAATCTTTATCTGCACAAGGCAGAATAATTTAAAACAGGACTCAGGAAACTGTTTCTGTAAACGGTCAGAGAGTAAATACTTTTTGGCTTGGAGGGCCACACAGTTTCTTTCACAACTACTTACTCTAGTGTATAAATAACTACTACATGACTGGTGTATAAATAATTAACTGTGGCTCTTACAATCAAACTTTATTCCATTAAACATTTTATGCACACTGAAATTTGAATTTTGTAATTTTCATATGTAGCAAAATATTATCTTTCTTCTGATTTTTAAATTGTTAATACCATGTAAAAACTATTTGGAGCTTGTGAGTGGTACTACTGCGTGTAGCTGACAGGCTTTTCCCATGGGTCATGGTTTGCTGACCTTTAAATTAAAGAATAGCATAAAGAAAGGAGACAAATGAAAACATGATTAAAAGTGACAACTGCTCAATATTAACAGTTGTTGTTTTATTATTTGCCAAAGATATTTTAAAATAAGAAACATTTGTAACACAAGAAACCATTGGAAGACTGATTTGCTATCTAAAAAAGATCAAATAGGTAGTGTGAGCACATTTATACAAGTTGCAGGTATTTTATCAATTTTATCACTGACAATATTTGCAAATTTAAGAAGGGACATCAAGTATTTACATTCTTTTTAATCCTCCTTATTTATAAGAATGGTGCTCAGATCCAACTAGAAAATGTCAGAAAAATAAGATTATGAATGCTTCATGAATAAGTGAAAGTTTTGTCTGTAGTCTTTATAATATAATACATAAAATTACAAATTGATTACTTGTACAATGTTTACATGGGTAAGAAATGGGTGTCATTTTGGAGATACAGGAAAAAAGAAGTGTTATTTAAACAAACAGTCCACCTCTATAAATTCTCATTAAATTAGGAAGAAAATATGTCTATGATAAGTATAATAGATATATATATTTGAATATTCATAAATGTGATTAATTTTTAGGAAACTTAAAACTTGTTTTGATAAAGTAAACTGTTTAAAAGCAAATTTCATCTTTTTGGCAAAATGACAAAACACATCAAAAACTATAATAAAAGTCACATACATTTGTCATGTTTAGAAGCAGATATTTCATACAAACTGGAAAAAGGCAATACACAGATGTATCCATTGAATGAAAAGTAAGCTTAATACAACATAAGTAAATGATCACAAGACGCAAAACTTTTCCAAAATCAAAACAGAATACCAGTAATTGCATAAATACCCAGTACAAGGTCTTCTAGTAAGCCCCCAAAAAAGACATGAAATATGTAACAGAAATGTTATGAGATTTTTGTGTTCCTCTCTGTGTTTAAAACCAGTATCCAGGTACCTCTGACTTTTTTAAATACTTTTTTTTTAACATACACAAAAAAATTATTCTGTATTTATTTATATTTGTATCTTTATTTGTCTATATTAAAGTAAGTGATGCTCTTAATTTTCTAAATGGTTTAGAAAATGATTATTGATATTTTTGATGATGTCCATGAAAGACACAGTAAAGATTTTTAATTTTGCCTATTGAATGAGTAGGTTGGATTGGCATTAAAATATTGCCTTAAGATTAGTATTCTGTAGCCACAGCAAAAGAAGGCATGGAACAAGTACTAATTTAAAAAACAAACAAACAGATGTTTATAAGAATACAGGGGCCAGGCACAGTGTGTCATGCCTGTAATTCACTGAGGCCAGAAGATTGCTTGAACTCAGGAGTTCAAGTCAAGCCTGGGCAACATAGTGAGATCCTATCTATACAGAAATATTTAAAAATTAGCTAGGCATGATGACACACACTTGTAGTCCCAGCTACTCAGGAAGTTGAGGTGGGAGGGACACTTGAGCCTGAAGCATCAGTTGATCAGTTTATCCTGGAAGATCAAGCTGAAGTAAGCCCTGATCACACCACCGTACTCCAGCCTGTGTGACGAGCAAGACAATCTTTCAAAAAAACAAAAAATATGGAAATCATCAGCGTAGTAATACAGTTTTTAAATCCGAAGCTTATTATGAAGATGGACAGGAATAGCTGGATATCAAAATCAAAAATAACATGGGCAACATTTGTAAGAATCCTAGCCAAGAAGATATTTTCAACAACCCTGAAATACAAATGAGTAGGCAAAAATCACTAACAAACAAACACATGATATTTATAGTATCATCTTCTCTTGGGGAGAAAGATGGTGAAACCAATGAGGTGTCTGATGGACCTGCGAACAGGAAAAATAAATACATACGCAACAGAAAGTTCTAGAAAACATTGAAGGCTAATTTGAGAACAGCATCTGAAAATTGGAAATGTTTTGTCCAAAATAATTGCTGAGACTACAGGGTGGCTATAAGATCAGAAGAAATGTGAAAGTCTAGTTCAAATTTACACTCAAAACTGGTGAACGGGCCGGGCGCGGTGGCTCACGCCTGTAATCCCAGCACTTTGGGAGGCCGAGGCGGGCGGATCACGAGGTCAAGAGATCGAGACCATCCTGGTCAACATGGTGAAACCCCGTCTTTACTAAAAATACAAAAATTAGCTGGGCGTGGTGGCGTGCGCCTGTAGTCCCAGCTACTCGGGAGGCTGAGGCAGGAGAATTGCTTGAACCCAGGAGGCGGAGGTTGCGGTGAGCCGAGATCACGCCATTGCACTCCAGCCTGGGTAACAAGAGCGAAACTCTGTCTCAAAAAAAAAAAAAAAAAAAAAAAAAAAAAAAAAAAAAAAAAAAAAAAAAAAAAAAAAAAAAAAAAAAAAAAAAAAAAAAAAAAAAAAAAAAAAAAAAAAAAAAAAAAAAAAAAAAAAA
>PVKV010016152.1:0-46089 GCA_004027835.1 Alouatta palliata
TGATTGGCTTCCCTCTGTGGGTGACCTGACCTTTCTCTCTGGCTGCCCTTAGCATTTTTTCCTTCATTTCGACCCTGGTGAATCTGACAATTATGTGCCTTGGGGTTGCTCTTCTTGAGGAATATCTTTGTGGAGTTCTCTGTATTTCTTGAATTTGAAATTTGGACTGCCTTGCTAGGCTTGGGAAGTTCTCCTGGATTATATCCTGGAGTGTGTTTTCCAGCTTGGATTCATTCTCCCCGTCACATTCAGGTACACCCATCAAGTGCAGATTAGGTTTTTTTCACATAATCCCATATTTCTTGGAGGCTTTGTTCATTTCTTTTCACTCTTTTTTCTCTTGTATTGCTTTCTCTTTTTACTTCATTGAGTTGATCTTCAATCTCTGCTATCCTTTCTTCTGCTTGATCGATTCAGCTATTAAAACTTGTGTTTGCTTCACGTAGTTCTCGTGCTGTGTTCTTCAGCTCCATCAAGTCGTTTATGTTCTTCTCTAAGCTGGTTATTCTAGTTAGCCTTTCGTCTAACCTTTTTTCAAGGTTTTTGGTTTCTTTGCATTGAGTTAGGACATGTTCCTTTAGCTCTGAGAAGTTTGTTATTATCCACCTTCTGAATCCTGTTTCCGTCAATTCTTCGCACTCCTTCTTGGTCAAGTTGTGATCCTGTGTTGTTGAGCAGTTGTGATCCCTTGAAGGAGAAGAGGTGTTCTGGTCTGTGGTGGTTTCACCTTTTTTGCGCTGTTTTTTTCCCATCTTTGTGGATTTACCTGGCTGTGGTGTCAGAGAGCTGCTTGATGAGGTTGCTTGTCTCTGGAGTTGATTTTTATGTGTTGTGTGAGGTATGGGTTAAGATAAGTTTTCTGAAGATAGATATCCAATTCACCCAGCATTGTTTATTTGAAAAGGTCGTTCTAACCCCAGCATAATGGGCTTTTTGTAAAAACAGCTTTATTGAGATAAAACTTACACATTATACAGTTTGTTCGTAACAGTCCATTTAATGTGGACAAGTGTGACTTTTAATATATTCACATGTACATGTAGCCATCACCACAGTCAATTTTAGAACACATTTTTAGCACCTCGAAAAAAACGAAAAGTAAACCCATACCTTTTAACTATCATCCCTTACGTCCCTGTCCCCACCCCTAGCCACCTACGAATCTGTTTTTAATCTCTGTAAATCTCCCTGTTCTGGACGTTTTGTGTAAATCGGATGATAGAACATGTGGTCTTTTGTGACTGGCTTCTTTCACAAGATGTTTTCAGGTTTGTCCACACAGCGACCTGTGTCAGAACCTCATTCCCTGTTACAGCAGAATATCTGTTCTGTGCTGTGCTACATTTTCCTTATTCTTTCATCTGCTAATGAACATTTGGGTTGTTTCTACCTTATGGCTATTATGAATGATGCTGTCATACACATTTATGTCTACATTTTTGTGTGGGTCTGTTTTTGTTTCTCTTGGATATGTACCTGGAAGTGAAATTAATGGGTGATTGGATGTGTTTAACTGTTTGAGGAAATGCCAGACTGTTTCCAAAGTGGCTAAAGCATTGTGTATTGCCACCAGCAATGTATGAGCATTCTGAATTCCCCATATCCTTGCCAACACTTGTTGTTTTTCATCTTTTTAGTTTTGGTGTGTTTTTATTTTTTATTTTTTTTGTTTGCTAGTTTTGGTATTTTTTAAATTACAGCCATCATCATAGAGAGGAAGTGGTGTCTCGTGGTGGTTTTGATTTGCCTTTCTCTGATGATGAGTGGAATTGAGCAACGTTTCATGTGCTTAATAGCCATTTGTATGTCTTCTGTGGAGGAATGTCTATTCAGATCCTTTACCCATTTTTTGTTTGGGTTGTTTGTCTTTTTTATTAATTAGAATAGTTATGTACATATTCTAAATGCAACTTCCTATCAGACAGATGATTAGGAAATAAGTACTTTTTTTTCCCCATTCTGTGGATTTGTCTTTTTACTTTCTTGATGTCCTCAGAAGCACAAAAGTTTCAAATTTTGATGAAGCCTAATTTATCTGTATATTTTTTATTTTGTTGCTCATGATTTTGGTGTCATATCTAAGAATCCATTCCCAAATTTGAGGTCATGAAGTTTTGCCTGTTTTCCTCTGAGAGTTCTATAGTTTTAGCTCCTTAGACTTAGGCCTTGACTCCATCGTGAGTTAATTCTTGTCTGTGGAATAAAGTAGGGTCCACACTCATTCTTCTGCATGTGGACATCCAGCTGTCCCAGGACGATCTGTTGGAGAGTCCATTCTTTCCCCACGGAAAGGTTTCAACACCCTCTTCAATGTTGGTTGATATGTGGGTTTATTTGGATCTTTTGTCTTTACCCTCTAACCTTCCATGTTCTCATTCCCAGGGGTCAGTATTTGGATTATGAGAAGGAGGAAGTGGAAGCTCAGCCCAGGCAGTGGAAGAAATATGATTTTCACTATGACAACGTGCTCTGGGCTCTGCTGACGCTGTTCACAGTGTCCACGGGAGAAGGCTGGCCCATGTGAGTGCTCATTCTGCTCACCGTGGCTGGGGCAGGCAGCTCCTGAGCTTGGCCTCCCTTCCCTCCTCCATCCCTGGGCTCAGGCGTGGAAGTAGACCCATCCTTGTGGTGCAGGTCTTGAGTTTTCAGGGCTGTCTCCTTTGGGGGTTCCCCTGATGCTTGCTCTCCTCTGGGCCCAGGGTGCTGAAACACTCCGTGGACGCCACCTATGAGGAGCAGGGGCCGAGCCCTGGGTACCGCATGGAGCTGTCCATCTTCTACGTGGTCTACTTTGTGGTCTTTCCCTTCTTCTTCGTCAACATCTTTGTGGCCTTGATCATCATCACCTTCCAGGAGCAGGGGGACAAGGTGATGTCTGAATGCAGCCTGGAGAAGAACGAGGTAGGTGGACGTTCTGTGGAGTCTCACAGTGGACAGTGTGGGCAGCACTGTCAGGCTTTCCTTGTGCACACACATCACTCACAGCTGGTCAGCTTTGGCTGCCACTGTCTCTGCCTCCTTTCTCCTGCAGAGAGAACACATTTGGTTGGTTGAGGCCTGCTTGGAGAAGGCCTGGGCTGCTTCCATCTGCCTTCTTTCATCAGGGCTCCCTGTGAGGGCTGGTGAGAAGGGGCTGGGTGCAGTAGATGCCGTAGGTAGATTTTCTGCCTCTGAGTCTCTGCGCTCCTTTCTCCCCTTATAGAGGGCCTGCATTGACTTCGCCATCAGCGCCAAACCCCTGACACGGTACATGCCCCAGAACAGGCAGTCGTTCCAGTACAAGACGTGGACATTTGTGGTCTCCCCACCCTTTGAGTACTTCATCATGGCCATGATAGCTCTCAACACAGTGGTGCTGATGATGAAGGTGTGTGTGGCTCAGCACAGAGGGGCAGCTGGCGCTGCTAGGGATTGGGATCTGACCCTGAGGCTGAGTGGAGAGTCAGCCTTCTTCCTCCCGGCATGAGCCAAAGCGTTAATGGCCTTGCCTCTTGGCCAGCACAGGATACCTGTGGAATCCTGTTTCCCTTTGTGGTCTGTGGGCTGGGACAGTGGGGAGGTTCTGGGAGGACTCAGGGAGAGTAGGAAGGGGTGTCCCAGGCCAAGGCAGGGGTGGAGTTCTGTCTGCCCCCTTTGCTTGGCCATAGTGGTCCCAGATGGGGTGTCTTGGGGCTGCCAAACCCATGGCCAACAGCACCTATTCCCTGGGCAGTTCTATGATGCACCCTATGAGTACGAGCTGATGTTGAAATGCCTGAACATTGTGTTCACATCCATGTTCTCTATGGAATGCGTGCTGAAGATCATCGCCTTTGGGGTGCTGGTACGTGCTTTGGTCCCCCCTTTGCCTTTTGACAGCCTGCATTCTGGCTCCGCATCTGTAGGGCAACCTTTGGGAACTCACAATTTGGAGCTGGGAATTCCCCAAGAACCCAGAGTACATGTGACACTACAGGGGCCCTGGGGAAGGGCTGCTCTGACAGTCTTGGCTGCATAAGCTCTGCCCCCAGCCTAGGGTTCTTACTCTATGGACACATGGCTCTTAGTTCTGCCTCTGCCCAGGCCCAGAGGAATCTGTGTCCCTGGCTTTGACATCTGCTTTGCTCTGGCCTTGTGCTGTGCCCACTGGGGTGCCCCATCTGCCCTGTGCTCAATTGTCTATCCTTGATTGGGGCCGCCACCTACCCCTCTTTGCCGACAAAGCCCTCATCAGCCACTGGCACTAACTGCTCTTCTTTTTCTCTAGAACTATTTCAGAGATGCCTGGAATGTCTTTGACTTTGTCACTGTGTTGGGAAGTATTACTGATATTTTAGTAACAGAGATTGCGGTAAGTAGCATTTCTGTCCCCACTTAAGGGCCCCCAGGTGGTTCCTTCTGGAGGGTGTCCCCTCAGTGCATCTTCAGGCCCTGTATTAGCCTCTTCCTGGGTTCCCTAGGACGCTCCGGACACATGGAGGCTTCCCTCCAGAGGTGGAGTTTAGGGATTGGGCGTTGTCTCAGCAAATGTTCTTTGTTGAATAAGAAAGTGATTCTCAAAGATCTTTTTTGCTGCTGGCCTGAGAGTTACCTGGAGCTCCATGGTAACAACTAACCAAGAGGATGTGAATCTTAAATTTGTATGTGTCTAATACATATCTAACAACATGGTATCCAAAGTGTGTAAACTGAAGCCAGTAGGGATTTATATTTTAAAATATTCCCCCCGCCGCCCCGGTCTCTGTGTGTGTGTGTGTGTATGTGTGTGTGTGTATATATATGTATATATATATCTGGAAATATTTATTCTTATCAAACGTGGATTATGTCTTAAAATTGACCAGTGCTGGGACATAAACTTGTCTCAACTAATTTCCAAGCATCTGAATCAGAAAGCAACGTTCCATTGGAAATAAATGGCAGAAAATCTCGTTTGTTCGGTCTTAGGTTGAATTCTCTAGAAGCAGATGCTGAAACGAGCACTCACGTGAAAGTCATTTCTTAAGTAGTGTTCCCAGTAGAAACCAGTAGAGGGACATGGGAAATGGGTGGAAAGAGAAGGACCAGAAATGCTGCATCCTGAGCCAAGTCCCGGTGGGTCAGTTTGGGTCATCTCCCAAGGGACTTCTGGCAACAGCATAGGTTGCACCTCAGAGCTGTCCCTGCAGAGAAAGGGAGCTGCAGCATGTCTGCCCCTGCACCCTCTGCACGGCATTAGGCTGAGGGCTGCATTTGGGGTGTCAATTCTCAGATGCTTCTGGTTCCCTGAAAGTGAAGCACGAGTGCCATGAAGCAGGCTCTGCCGCCCAAGCTGTCGGGGCTGAAGGGATGTCTGACACCATCACCGGAGGACCTGCTGGAGCTCCAGGGCTCCTTCCTGGCGGCATTCAGCTCTGCCCACACTTTACATTGGATTCACTGTGCTCATTCTTTAGGACGGTGCTGGTCATGGTCTCTGGAAGACAAAGCAGAGCTCCCTCTGCTGTGCTGGTCCACGCAGAGCTGATATTCATCATCTCATTCCCCACCACCCTTTGTAGAGCCCCTGACCTTCTGCTGCACTGGTTCCTGGCCTGGTGCGATGACAGACCCCCTCAGCCCTGTGCATCCCAAGCCCCTACTTGTTGCCATTCCTTTTTCCAACCCTGGCTGCTGTAGTAATCCAGTCACAGTTAAGACTGGTCATAGGAGCGTGTAGAAGGGCCCAGTGAAGAATTACACAGTGGCAGCTCTGCCCTTCGCAATAATCGGGGTCAGGTCATCTGGCCAGCATGTCAACTCTCTGTGATGCCTGCTGGCCCTCTGGCACGAGCAGCCCCAGTGACCAGGTGGCCACCGCAGCTTTTGGTGTTGTGCGGTACAAGCCTTCTCCACTCCTTTGAACCAGGGCCTCTAGATTTCCCAGACCTGAAATTGGGGAAGATGAGCACAAAGTTCATACAGGGTTTCTGGAGTGATGGTGAGTGGAGCCACTTCTCCTTTTGCCATTTCTTCGATCCATGCATTTTGCCAATTGGGCACCCAGTACCATCGATTGGCCATTGGTTCGTCTTGAAATATGGCACCCTAAACCCATGAGGTATATCACCAAGCCGGCATTTTGTCTGTGCCTTTAAGGTCAGGGCAGCACCTCCTGAGTGGTGCTGCGTGAGATGATCTGGTGGACCCCAAGGTCATCTGGCTCGCATGCATTCCCCGCGTGTGCTCCAGGCTGATGTTATATGGAATCCCGTGTGGGTAAATCTCTGGAACCAGGCCTGAGATGCTAGTGCTGGCATGGTACTGCACAAGGAAAGACAGAGCCACACCTGGGATGTGAGTGGATCCCAGTTGAGATAGATCACTGCCCTTTCCAGGAGAAGGTGTTCTAGTATTATCAGCTTACCGCTAGTTGGCTGGTTGACAACCGCAAGGCTTGGCACCAAATGGAGGCCCAGTGTTGCTGTCTGCTCACACCCGGTAGATGATCGTCAGTGGTTGTGGCTGGATCATGCTGCTGAGAGGCTCGTGGCCATCGTGGTCGTCCTATCTGTAAGTCTGCTATGTGGACAGTGGGACTGGTGAGGACAGAGGCTGGCCGATATCTGTTGGTTGACTTATCCCAGTGCTTGGTTTTTAGTGCCCCATGGTGAGCATTCATTTGCAAAACAGAGGCCTATGCCCCATGCCTGTTCCCAAGGCCCATCTGTCTGCCTCTCCCCTAGACCTTATTCTCTCCAGGGTCTGGACCAGCCATTTGTGCCTGCCTAGGACCCTGTTATCTTCAGTACAGGCAACTTGTTTTCCCCCACATACAGAGCTGAGCAGGTACCCTGCCCAGGGCTCTGCCCCACCACTGTCTTTCAGGCTGTTCCCATGTGGGGCTATAGTGAGGCCTGTACCAGTACACCGGGAAGTGCATCCACAAACCAGGTCTGCATTTCCCCTAAGTTATAGTGAATCCCCATGAAGTGATGGCAGGAGTGAGCTGAGGATGTCATTGGTCAACAGAAGTATATGTCATGGGGAACTGGGCCACATGTTGTGTGCTGTGCCCTCTAGGCATGCTTGGATTCGGGCATAGAGGTACCCTTTCCCTTGTTCACTGGGCCTGTGGTGGGTCTGACAGCATACCACTATGGGTAGATGCTTTGGTGTCGTAGACGGCAATATCTCGTGGTGACACACACAGCTGCCACCAGGGCCAGGAGCTAGTTTGGCCCCTCTCATTGTACTTCTGTTCTGTAGATGGCATGGCCTGCTCCCAAATGCTAGGTGTCTGCACTGACTTCTCTGTGAAGGCTTTCCTGATACTTTACCCAGTGTCCTTTTGTACCACATAAACATCAAGGATCCTGGGGGCTGCTGGGTTTTGTGGCCCAAGTGGCAGGGCCACTGCTATCATAACATGGGTCTGTTAGAGACCCCACTCGTGGTCTGAAACCTCTCAAACTTGGCAGCGTTGTGAGTCACAGCAGTATTTCCTAAGTGGCCTGTACCATCTCCAAAACCCAAAGCAGCCTACCCGCAGCAGAAGTGCGAGGTGCAGTTATAACTTGTCTCTTACCTTGGAGTATAACCAGCCACCTAGTGGTAAGCTGATGATACTAGAACACCTCCTGGAAAGGGCAGTGATCTGTCTCAACTGGGATCCACTCACATCCCAGGTGTGGGTTTGCCTTTCCTTGTCCTTGGAGTCCTTGTCTTGGCATAGCCCAGACCACTGGACCCCTAAAAACTTCACTGACGTGGAAGGTTCATGAATGCTTGTAAGATTGATCACCTGTGCTCTGGAGTGCATCAGGGCATCTGATCTGAGTGGCATAACATCATGGATGTGGCGGACCAGTGTGGTGTTCTGAAGAATGTCTTAGCCAGGCACAGTGGCCCACACCTGTAATCTCAGGGCTTTGGGAGGCCAAGGCAGGAAGATTGCTTGAGCCCTGGAGTTGGAGACCAGACTAGGCAAGATGGCGAGACCCTGTCTCTGCAAAAAATTTAAACAATTAGCCAGGCATGGTGTTACACACCTGTAGTCCCAGCTACTCAGGAGGCCAAGGCGGGAGGATTGCTTGAGCCCAGGAAGTCAAGGCTGCAGTGAGCTATGATCACATCACTGCACTCCAGACTGGGCCACAAAGTGAGTCCCTATCTCTAAAAAATAAAAATAAGAAAGAATTCCAAATGATTAAGATTCCCTTTGGACCGTGTTGTGACATAGGGTCAGACCATGAATGTCTGCCGTGAATGCAAACTGCTTCTGACCCTGCTCAGCAGTGACTGCTAAAAAGAGAGTTGCTCACCAGATTGGCACCTGTGTGCCAGGTCCCAGAGACTGAGTCGATCTGTTCTGTTAAAGAAACCAAATGTCCCACAGCAGTGGGTACTGAGCTTGGCTTATTTGGGCAGTAGTCCACTGTCATCCATTGTGATCCAACTTTCTTGCACAGTCCATACTGATGAATTAAATGGGAATGAGGTATAGATGACAACCTTTTATCTTTTGGTTCTTCGAGGTGGCACTAACACCTCCATTCCATACTGGATGCAATGTTATAATTTACTATTTTGGCTAGGGTTGTTGGTGTTGAGGACTTTTCTGTTGTTATGTCTAATTCACATGTTGAGGGGCCAGTGTGGTAGGTTCTGCCAGTAAGTTAGGACCAGGTAAATGAACACTAGCTGTCTGTGAGCACACGAGACCTCTGAGATAGGGGCCTGGCCCAGGGATTCATTGGTGACCTGGCGTCTGCACACACACGCTCTGACATGGAACCACAATCTCATTTTAGTTTCTTGGTGTCAGTGTTATCTTGGACCTTATATCCGATAGCCTTCAAAACATCCAGGGAGGCCGGGTGTGGTGGCTCACACCTGTAATCCCAGCACTTTGGGAGGCTGAGGTGGGCAGATCACCTGAGGTCAGGAGTTTGAGAGCAGCCTGATCAAACTCCGTCTCTACTAAAAATACAAAATTACCCAGATGTGGTGGTGCATGCCTGTAATCTCAGCTACTCGGGCTGAGGCAGGAGAATCACTTGAACCTGGGAGGCGGAGGTCGCGGTGAGCCAAGATGGTGCCATTGCAGTCCAGCCTGGGCAACAAGAGCCAAACTCCATTTCAGAAAAACAGAACAGAAAATCATTCAGGGAATTCTTCTTTCTCCAGTATACAATTTCTCAAGTAAACGAGCAAGAGCTCCTTGAGGAGGGGCAGAGAAATGACTGCTGCATAGACTCCCTCATGTTGCGGCATTCCTCTGCAAGGGGGCCCAGTCTCCTCTAAGCTGTGGACCCTGGATCTGAAAACTGTGGTTGAGAGGCTGGGGAGGCAGTGTGTTTGTCCATGGTGGTGGCTGACGTCAGCCTTCTGCTCACTTCTTTTGAATTCTGTATGTACATATGTTCATCTGAAGCAGTGTTCTTGTTGGTGCTGCCCCTCTGTCCTACCTCTAGGCATGCCATGTCGATTAGCTGCCAGTGTGGACCTTTGCAGGTCAGGGTCTTGGTTTCCATTGAGGCCTCGCTGCCCACTGTGGTGGTTCCAGGCAACCAGCCTCGGAAGGGAGCCAGCGTCATGTGATTGTGTGCTGCCATGGGGCCTCTGCAGCTCCGGAGCCCTGTCTTCCCAAAGGAATCCCTGTTTCTTGGCAGTATCTCCTACCGTCAACCCTGGTCTGCAGAAGGTAGCCACCAGTGACCTTGTGAGTGATGCCAGTGCCCTCCTCCGACAACGCTTGTGGTGCTGCTGCCTCTGAGGAGCTGGTTGGCTCGTGGGCTCTTGGATCTTACATGATAGGCTCTTTCTAACATGCCTACCACTCTGAGCCTGTTGGTCCTGTGCCCAGCATCTTCCAAGGCAGTTCTGGCACCCCCACCTCATTTAATGTGGGCCATGAGTTTTTCCAAGCTCGTAGGAGTCATCCCAGCAGCCTGTTAGCACCTGCTTCAGGTGCCCTTGCCAGGGACTTGGATCTTGAGTCATGGGAGAAAGCTCCCCTATATTAAAAAATAGCTTTTATTTAGCCTGTCTTCCAGCCATCCTCATCCAGTCCCTCCCACCTTGCTCCTGCTACACATATCTGTTACATCACGCAGCCCTTCACTGAGCAGCCTTTTTTCTCACTAAGCTGAACCACTGCTCCCCTAGTCAGGCTGTGTGAAAACTCAGATTGTGGGTCTAGTGGCTGGCATGGGAAGTGAGGTGGATCTTGGGGAGGGTGAGTACTGTTGTGGAAAGCATCCACCTCAGCTGAGACTCCTGCAGGTATTCAGGCAAGACAAAGTGAGTTCCTCCAGCAGGGGTAGAGGACACTCCTGCGGGCCGAGGTAGGCCCAGGGCATCTTAGAGCTCCGCGTTGGAGGCACACCCACACTGGTGTTACTGCTGTTCGTGTCAGGGTCCGCCCTCCCTCTCTCGGTGTTGATGTTGGAGCATGAGAGACTTTTGAGCCCTCTCTAGAGCCCTGGTCCTCTCTCGAGTCCCAGGCTGGCCGGCACAATCCGCAGCACAGACCACATTTGTGTTATACTTGGAGTTGCTAATTGACAACTTAACACTGTAACTATTTTTTCCCCAGAGTAATGGATGGCTCTTAGCCATGGTTCTCCAGCTCCACCATCCTTACAGTGCCCATTCCTAATAGCCTGTGGATACTGATAATATCTTGCGGTATCATTATTGTACCCTGTTCAACCCTTTACAGATTTGCCCAAGATGAATGCTTCAGCAGTTTTAATGCTACAGCACACCAAGAGTTACTGTCACCTCACTTTCCAACAACAGAGGAGAATCTGGCAAATGAGCCACTCCCCAAGGGCTCCATCCTCAGAGAGTTGCCTTCCAAGGAACCACCTCTGGTGCCACCTGTCTTTGGATTAGAACCTGTGATCCAAATGTGATTTATTCGGTCCAGGAGTAGTTGGTGAGGAGAGGGGGCTGTTGGATAAGGAAGAGAGCCAGTTTCAAGCAATTCCATGTCATTTGGGCTCTGTCCTGCAGGGGAGCTCTGAGGTTAGTGTGGATGCCACATCAGGGTTGTCCCAGTGAGGGGCAGGAGAGCGCGGCATGTCCTCTACCTGCAAAGCAGGTTCTAGCAGCCTGTGGGAGTCCTTGCATCAAGACACCCAAGTGGGCTGGGTACACCTGTACTCCCACGACTTTGGGAGGCTGAGGCAGGATCATCGCTTGAGCTCAGGAGTTCGAGGCTGCAGTGAGCTATGATTGTACCACTGCATTCCAGTCTGGGCAGCAGAGCAAAACCCTATCTCTTAAAAAACAAGACAGAGACAGAGAGGAGAGAGAGAGAGAGGCGGGGAGGCAGGAGGAGAGAGACGGAGGGAGAAGGAGAGACAAGCGCTGCTGCTGTATGTGAAAGTGCGTTGGGAGCCGGTGTGGACAGAAGCAAAGCGATCAGAGGGCGTGTGTGGCTGAAACACTAACAGTACCTTCTACACTTCTTTGGTTTTTTTTTTTTTTTTTTGAGACAGAGTCTTGCTCTGTAGCCCAGGCTGGAGTGCAGTGGCGTGATCTCGGCTCACTGCAACCTCTGCCTCCTGGGTTCAAGCGATTCTCGTGCCTCAGCCTCCTGAGTAGCTGAGACTACAGGCACATGCCACCATGCCCGGCTAGGTTTTGTTATTTTCAGTAGAGACGGGGTTTCACCATTTGGTCAGGCTGATCTTGAACTCCCGGCCTCATGATCCACCCGCCTCGGCTTCCCAAAGTTCTGGGATTACACCGTGCCCGGCCCCTCCTACACTTTTGAGGAAAGAAACTTACGAATAAGTTATGGGTAAATGAATGAAATGATGGAAATTAGAAAATATAAATAACAGAAAAACAATGAAAATGCTGTTTGTTAAAACTCATGAGATAACAGCTGAAGCAGTATTTGGAAAGAAATTCACAGCCTTAAATGTTTATATTAGAAAAAGAAAAAAATGTGAAAATTAATGAGTTTAGCATCTAACTTAAAAAGTTAGAAAAAGAACAACAGAATAAGCTCAATAAAGTAGAAGAAAAATGTAAGAATAGGAATTAATAAAGTAGAAAACAAAGACCAGAGAGAATCAGTAAAGTCTAAACTTGGTTCTTTAAAGACTTAAAAGTTGACACACCTCTGGCAAGATGAATCAAAGAAAAATAAGAAGGTAAAATACATGATGTAAGGCAGGGGAAAGAGTCATGATGGTGGGTACAGGAGAGAGTAACATCAGTAGAATATTGTGAACAGCTTATGCTGGTACATTTGAAAACCTAGGTAAGTGGATACATTACTATAAAAATGTAAATGACCAAATCTGACAAAAGAATAGAGAAAAACCATGAATGGTTCTTTATTAAAGCTTTAAAGAAGTTGAGTCAATAAACAATCTTTCTACAAAGAAAACATCAGATTCTAGTGGTCGTATACATTAGGTTTCTACCTAAAATATAAGGAAAGATCATTCTACTCTTAAACATTTTTCTAGAGAATAGAAAAAGAGTGAAAATTCTCTGATTAGACTAGTATGATGTTGACATTAAAATATTTTAAAAGAATAGAAGGTCCGGTGCACTGGCTCATGCCTGTAATCCCAGCACTCTGGGAGGCTGAGGTGGGCAGAAGTTCGAGATCAGCCTGTTCAACATGGTGAAGCTCCATCTCTACTAAAAATGCAAAAATTAGCCAGGTTGCATGCCTGTAATTCTAGCTACTTGAGAGGCTGAGGCACGAGAATCGCCTGAAACCAGGAGGCGGAGGTCACAGGGAGACAAGATCGCACCACTGCACTCCAGCCTGGGTGACAGAGTAAGACTCTGTTTAAAAAAGAAACAACACAGAACTCTGGCACTGCTGATGGGCATGCCAGCTGGCACAGCCTCTCTGGAAGGGCCCTGCAGCACCTCGAAAGTTGTACATGTGCACACGACTCAGCAACTGTACTCCTAGGCATGTGTTCCAGAGGGTTCTGTGCAGATGACCCCCAGAGGCATTTTCACCTGTGTTCCTGGCACCAGTGTTCTGCTGACCAAACACAGAGGCGTCTGAGTGCCCATCAGTAACAGAATGTGCCAGTTGTTAGGGTCTGTTAATGTGAAGGGCCACATAGCAGTAAAAATATGCAAATGACATGAAATTGAGTTCCCCACTGCAAATACAGCTTTGAGGGGGTTTCTGTGTGTGCACCCCCTTCCAGTGACATTGATGTGGATGCTTCTCAGAAACAGTTTGCTGTCAGAGCACAGGTCTGTGCAAGTCAAAGAAGCCTGCGAGAGGACTGATCCACCACAAAGGCTAGGAACAGGCAAACACAATGCATTTTCAGAGTTTATGGTACAGCTGAAAAAACAAGCCGTGATTAACAAGAAGGAAGGGTATTGCTGGATCTGCAGAGGAGGAAGGGAGACCCAAGAAAGGCTTCAGAAGCGATGGTGATGTTCCATTCCTAAAACTGGGTGATGAATATGTAGATATTTAGTTTTAGTTTTCTTTAAGATATTTACGCATAATCTTTTATATGATATGCTATATGATTTTCAAAAGTTAATGATCTGGGTAATCCAAGCAAATAAGCTGAAACCTGACATTTAATCAGAAAAATCAAAAAAGTTTCGTTCCCCCAGCCCTGGTGTTGCGTTTCCCGGTGGTTGCCTCCTCTGTGTGCGTCTCACCCAGAAGCAGTTAGTCCCAGTGTGCTTTCCAGGAGGCACACGTGGGCTGCATTGCTGATTCCTGAGGGCCTCCTCCTTGGAAACAGAAATCTTTACTCATGAAATAAAGTGATCTTAACACTGAGCTCCCAGCTGCAAGGACACAGCTGGGGCAGGGGGGTTCTGCGTATGTGAGCCTCCTTTCCAGGAGGGGCAGTGACTGCTGACTGCTGAGAGGGCACAAAGTGGAGAGTGCCTGGCTGACATCAGACATGTGCAGAGAGCACCAGTGCCCAGCCAGGTTCTAGGAAAACCTCCCCACACCCCAAAGAGGCCCCGGTGTAGGCCAGAGGCCTATCACAGATGTCTGCTGCAATGTAGGCAGCCGGAGTTACCCACACTCAGTCCCTCAGCTACAAGTCGACAGTCGAGGCCGGGGCTGTGTAGTGTCAGATCCTGAAGCAAGGCCTCGTTGGCAGCTCCTGCCAACCTTGGACACCCAGCAGGTCTTTGGCCTGAGAGCTGCTGGTTTGAAAGCTCAGCTGTCCCCTGGCCACCCTTACTCCCAGAACCTAGGTCGTCTGCTCCTCTGCCTGGAGGAGAAAAGATGAAGGGAAAGCCATCATGTGGACTGGTGGTGCTGTGTTTTGTTTGTGTTTGTTTTTCATTCGGAGCCACTTCATATGTTTACTTTGTGAATGCACTTTTTTTTCTTAGGCAAAAATATGAGTGTCAGTTCCCATTCCCAACTTAAAAATCAAAATAGAGTTTTAGCAAGGGCACCCAGAGAGACAGCTCCAAGCAAGCATGAAACTGACATTGATTTCTTTGCCTGGAAATAAAAAAATAAGTGTCTGTGAGTCATCTTTGGATTTGCATTACAAACGAATGCAAATGCTGCCTTGTTTGCATAACCTACAGATTTCAAAAACATGTTTTGATCTGATATATTTTAAGAAAAATATGCAGTTTACCAAAATCCTAAAATTTTCTAGTTAAATAATCAGAGTTTGAGTTTTTGCTTGTGTTGATGACTCATTTTCTCTTTTGTTTTCTGTTTTTGTTCTTGATTTACCTTAACCTACCTGCTGACTCACGCCATCCAACCAACATACAATGCGAAAACCCATGTCTCCGTCTGTATGTTGCGCACCTGCTGCTCAAACCTCCCCAATTTGTAAATAATATGCAAATATCCATCCATGAAAACATCACATGTAGGAAACGGTTGGTTTCACGACTCTGAATGGTTCTTGAAGGTCCTTGCTTTGCTTGCTCTGCTCCTCTCCTGCCCTCTGGTTCCTGGGACTCCAGCCTACTGCCCTCTGGGCATGTGATTGAATGTGGCTGCAGTCACTCATCACTGGCCTCCTGGACTCGCTCCCTCGGCTCTGGGTGTCCAGCAGGACTTCTGAGGGCTCTGGGAATGGTTTGATTCTGGGAACTGGCCTTGGGCGGGGCTTCCCTAAGACCTGGCCAAGGAGAGGGAGGTGGGGTTTCTGGAGTGGGTAACTGTCTAGGGCAGTTTTTCCTATTGGGACTGGCTCAAATTTGGGGATGCTTTGCAGGCCATGAGTTCCTGGTCCCTGCGAGTACATGGTTTCTGTTGCACAGCCATCTCCCACCTGCTGTGTCCCCATCATGCCAATCAAGAAGGCTCGGCTTTCCCCAGGTGGCCTCTGTAGCATCTACGCTTGCTGGACGGACCTTGCCTTGCGGTGGGTGGGATCAGGCCTGGGTTTCAGGGCTCAGGGGCAGGGCTTAGAGATTTGTCTTCATGATTGAGAAGGGTTCTTGTAGGGCTGAGTAGAAGGGGGCTCTGCCCCCCAGAGGCAGCAGAGTGCAGGCGCCTCATTCGCATGTCACGGAATTGTGTGTGTGCCTCGGTCAGCAAGCTCATGTGGAGTGCTGGTCCAACCAGAGCTTCCTGCTGGGTCTTCAGGAATTTTAGAGCAAAGTTATTTGGTAGCCAACCTAACTTTAGCTGTGACTGTGGATATTAATGTAAAGTAGAAGATATTTGAGGGTGATGTAAAAGTGAACGCTTGTGATACAGCAATTCACAATTGGAGCTTGAGTTTTGAGAAAATGGCATTTGATGCTGCAGAAACAGACGATGTCATCTGCACACGTCCAATTCATGCCAGTTAGGCCCCTGTTTGGCGTCACCTCCTCAGAGAGCCCTTCCCCACACTGTCCCCCGTCCTCTCTCCACCACACATCCACACCTGACAAGTTACGCATGTGCACATGCACTTCTCTTTCCCATCTTCATTTGTCGTCCTCATTGGAATCAAAGGGAGCCACAGAGTAGTTTTCTACACCTGCCGGGCCTTGTCCCCTGGCATGGTGCGTGGCCCGCAGGTCTGGGTGGGGTACCCAGTTGACACTCGGGACAAGTCCTCACTTCCCTGTGACTCCGACCAGAGGCCATGGTGGTCTTGCATACAGAGGATGCTAGTCTTGGTCCAGGGTCAGTGGGTCACCGTCATGGCAGGCGGTCCTGCAGTCCTAAGTGCAATTTTAAATCCCTTTTCTCAAGTACTGCTCACCTGCTGGACTGGGTGTCCCCATGTTTCTGCTTTGTGGATGAGAAAGCTGAGGATTGAAGGGTTAGGGAACATTGTCCCTTGAAAGTGAGTCAGCCACCACATTGAGGGCACAATGGTGTGCCTTTGGGGTGCTGCAGACCTTTTCCCACTCAGGTGGAAGCAAGGAAGGGCCTGGCCTTGAAGTAGGCGTGGCTGTGAGCTTGTGCAACAGAAGCCATGGACTCTGAGGATGGGGCAGGCTGTGGCCGCCTCCGAGGGGCTAGCTGAGGCCAGAGGTGACAGTGCAGGTGCACGGCGTGGTGCTGCGTGTGCTTCTGTCCCTTGCTCTCCTGCATGCAGCTGGCATGGTGCCTGGCCTGCCACGCTGTGCTCGGACATCTGTGGCTGTTGTCACCATCTGTCTTCACAGCTCTCCAGGGTGCCCGTCTCCTGCCTCCGGCTTCTGAGTACCCACAGAAGCCCCGAGAGAAGCCAGGGGTTGGGAGGAATGTGGGTCTCCACAAAAACAGTGAGTGACGGTGGCTGAGTTTGGCATTCATGGATTAAGTGATTTGGACAAACTGTTACTCTACGCACCTTTTACCTGCCCTGTTGTCTTCCAGTCCTTCCTTACCTGGCAGCCTTTATTTTCCCCAGTGTCTTCAGGAAATCTTGTCCATGCCACTGCCTGACTGTGCATTTCTTTGAGCCAGTGGGTGCTGTGTTGCCCCAGTCCCTGCCCCTCCAGACCTCCTGAGCAGTCGATTTCAGAGTGGGAGGCTCCAGCCCCCAACTCTGCTTCATCATCTTACATAAGGGTCTCCTGACACTGGAGACTGCAGCCCTCCCACCCTGCACCCATGTTGCTAAGATGGCCAGCTTGTCTGTGGGTACAGGCAGCTCTTGGCCATCTTGTCTACCATGGAGATTTTCTTTCCCTGGCACAAGCAGGTTAGCGAGCTGTAGGTACACTTGTGTGCCCTCTGGTGTCACACCCTGAAGTCTACTGCTGTCTTCTTGCTGATTTGGATCATAGCCTGTCCTTGTGCCTAATGGCCATGGATATCGTTTAAAACCAGTCCTGCTCCCACAGTTCCAGCATCCTGCCTGAGTGCCATTGCCCCAGCTTGAGTCCTCAGGCATCATGCCCCTGTGAGCGGAAGTGGCAGACCGAGGTGGAGATGTCCTCTGAGTATGGGTTAGGCCACTGCCCCTGGAAGTAAGAATGAGACCCACCTTTCCACTGATGCCTCATTCCCACCTGACGTAGCCCTGGAGAGTCGGGACACCCTGCCAGGCTCTCACTGCCTCTGCGCCTGCATGGGCTCCTGCTGCTGCTGTCTGATTCGACATCTGTGTTTTCTTTGTTTGATGACTGAATCTGACAACACAAACATGTCTCTGAGCCTGAGCTGCTTGCGTATTTTAAAATGTTGCAGTGGCAGGAAGCTGCTCTCAGGCTGTGTGTGAGCACCTGACCTCTAGGTAGACAGAGGGCAGAAAGCCTCCTGGGTCCACAAGCACCCCCATCTCTGCACGGGCACCTCCCCAGAGCCTGCTGCCCTGAAAGAGATGTGCCAATACAGTAATTCAAGCGCCCTGGGGCCATGTGGAGGTTTTACTCCCAGGTAATCTGTGGAGTCCCAGGTTTATCCGTTTATCCTTGTGCTGGATTTTGAGCCCCTTGGATGAGGGAGCTACGCTAGACAGCCTGGGTTCTCTAAAGCAGAGGCCTGTTTGTGGATTGCAGAGGTGGCTTCCGTGGTGTGAGCAGCAGAATAGCTGTACCTTCCATAACTTATCTGCACACACCTGGAGCAGCCTCAGAGGAAGTGTTTGCCCCTCTACCGGGTCCCAGCTGGGGTCCCAGGCAAGCAAGGGCTTCGCTGACTGAGCCAGGAAGGGAAGGGCATGGCTGTGAAGCCTGGGCATAGGTCCCTTCAGGGGTGCCCAGTGGAGAAGCAGTCATGCCCCGCACGTGGTCAGCTTGGCCGTGTCCTGTGAGAGGTGGTCACTGTTGGAGGCCCAGCCGCAGGTGATCTCACAGCTCACCTGGCATCAGGTAGATGGCTGGGAGAACTTTTCTCTCTGTTGCTCATGGTTGGGAGTGGGGAGGGGCCTTAGAGCCAAGGAGGTTTTCTCTGATTTGCTGCATGAGAAGTGATTTGCAAGGACAAGCTTTACTTCTGGAAGATTTTCTGGTGGCCGATTGCTGCTTAGACTGTGAAGCAGAGATTTTTTTATTTTAATCTTTTTAACCTCTTTTCTTTGGGGTCCCAGGGATGTGGGAAGAGGTTGCAGGGTGGCAGCAGCTTGTCTGCACTTTCAGGGCTTCTGAAGGTCAGAGAACAATTCCTCTTCTCTGCAGAACAATTTCATCAACCTCAGCTTCCTCCGCCTCTTCCGAGCTGCACGGCTGATCAAGCTGCTCCGCCAGGGCTACACCATCCGCATCCTGCTGTGGACGTTCGTGCAGTCCTTCAAGGTGGGCCGGGCAGGGACCCCCGTGCTTTCTGCCCTCTTCCTCCGCCCCCACCCACAGTGGCCCCTCCTTTGGGAGGCTGGAAGAGGGTGTGGCGTCCAGGTCTCGTGGTTGTACCCATTGTCCTGTGTCATTTATAAAAGTTGTCTGTAGGTTCTCTTGGTCATGCTCACAAAGAACTGTGAGATGGGTTTCATGACTCCAAGTTAAAGAAACTGGGGCATTACTTGGTGAAGGGGCTTGGTTGCCAGTGGGATGGTGCTGGAGTAGGCTGAGGTCTGTGTGGCCTCAAAGGCCCAGCCACCATAGGACGAGGCCTGGGCGTGGGGGCCGGGAGGTGTCTGTAGCTGACCTGCCCCTGTCTCTGCAGGCCCTGCCCTACGTGTGTCTCCTCATCGCCATGCTGTTCTTCATCTATGCCATTATCGGCATGCAGGTGGGTGCTCCCCTTCGGGACAGAGTGCGGCCCTGGCCTCCCACCCCCTGGAGCAGAGGGTTATGATCATGATTGTTAAATCATGGTCATAATCAGCTGACCCTTGGTGAACTTTCTCTGTGAGCCAGATCCTGCTTTGAGCACTTCATGAACTTACATATTCCTCAGAAAGACTGTTTTACGGAGGAGGACACGGAGGTGCCTCGAGATTGGGCTGCTTGCCCAGGGCCACCCTGGTGTGGGGCAGCTCTGGCCCTCGGCCCGATGGACCACAGTGTTCTTGAGGCCTGCGTGGGCTTCTGGCAGGTGATGGTAGGGTGCTGGGGCACAGGTCAGAATGGGTGCTGGCTGTGCGGTGACGGTGCATTTGAGCACAGCCGTTGTGCCGAGTGGCCTGCACGGCAGCGGTCAGTCGTCCTGTGAGTCTGGCAGCTGAAGGACAGACCTGACCCGCAGCCAGGGGTTACATACTGCTGAGGAAAACCACCTGAAAATGTGAGCAGGAGCACATCAGATCCTTACACTGGGCAAACTTGGCTTGCATAATTTAGATTTTCTTTATTTTGCCAAAGAAAATTTTGTCAGCTATTTGGGAAAAAGCATTTGAAAAGCATAAAGCAGTGTCCCAGTTATAAATCTTTGGACTCTGACCACTTTCTGACAGTAGAGATGGAAGAAGAATCTAAATGTTAATTTGTGATGGGAGGGGCCATTTTTTTCAAAGGTTCACTGAAAACTGATTTCTAAACTGTATTTCAGGGATTGAAGAATTCTCTTGCTTTAAAATTTGCAGAGACCTGATGCTATTTAAAATAAATGTATATTTTTTCTTGCTTTGATCTGGTGATATACAAGAGCACATACATTACTGATCTTTGTGGACTTGGGATAGTTCATAAATTTGCAGCCAGATTCCAGATTTTGGGCTAAGTACAATTACAGACCCATTTGCATTTCTTAGTGTGGAAAAATCGATTAAAATGGATAAAAAGTCCGTTGTGCTATTGCATATGTTTTAAAAGTCATTTTCCTATGATCTTTCAGGCCTGTTACCAACATAATATCTGCTTTGGAGTGGATGATGATCCCACTTGAAAACACTTGCTGTGTTATGTGTAGCAGAGGGCTCACAAACTTAGCTCTGGGCCGTTCTTATGAGTGTATCGGAATTGCGTCCGTGGACAGGTTCAGAGCTGGAGCCAGCATGTGTTTAGCCACTGAGAGGGCGTCTATACTGGGTACACACTCTGGCCTCTCCTGGATGGGAGTTCTCTGGTGGAGGGCAGCTGCTCATCCCATGTGGGGTCCCTGTGTGGCTTGCATACCCTCTCAGGCAGGAAAACACATTCACCCACTTCCCCTGTGCTCCCAGGTTCACTCTCAAACCACGATGGCCCACAGCTCCTGTTGCACGCCAAGGAACAGCAGCCGGTGCCAAGCCCTCTCCTGGGCGCAGCTCGGCCAAGAGGCCTCCGAAGGCCCCGAAGCTTGTGCCATGGCCTCTTGGCCCTCCTGCGGCAGCTCCTGGCAGACGCAGCAGTGCCGTGCCATTGCTCTTCTCTATTGCAGGTGTTTGGGAATATCGCCCTGGATGATGACACCAGCATCAACCGGCACAACAACTTCCGGACGTTTCTGCAAGCCCTGATGCTGCTGTTCAGGTGTGTTGTTCGGTCAGCCCAGGCTGACGTCTGCTCTTCCATCAGGGGCTGCTTTACTCGGGATGAAGAAGGGTGGGGGCCAACCATGGAGACCACCCACTTTGAATTCCCTGACCCCACTGGCTTCCCCTCAGCACCTCAGCAAGCCTTTCTGGTTCTTCCCCTCTCTCTGCTCATCTTTTCCAACGGCTCTTGAAATCTGCCCCAATCTCAGAACAGGCTGAAGGGAAGCCCTTAGGGAGGTCATCCTGGGAGCCCTGGGCCAGGCCAGCCACTGCTGCCTTCTCTGTGCTCCCTGGCGGCAGCTCAGGGGCCGGCGGTGAGGCTGCAGTCAGAGGTCTGGGAGGACAGAGGTGCCTAGCAGGGACTCTCTTGATGTGCAGGCCTCCAGCTTTCCACCTGCGCCCTTGTTGATTCCAGGGAGTGGTGGGCTCTCGGGAAGCAGGGCTGCAGAGGGAACTGCAGCCAGCAGAGTCTCCAGCTACTCAGTGGCCCAAGGAACCCAGGTGGCCAGAACTGCTGGCGTGAACACACTTTTATTTTCCATCATCTCTCATGGGAGCTGCCATTCCTCGGGCTCCTGGATGCAGCAAGCCAAGTAACAGGCAGAACCTGGAGGGGGCCAAGAGCCCACGGCACAAGCTTCGGGGCGTTCAGAGGCCTCCCGGCTGAGCTGTGCCCAGGAGAGGGCTCAGCACCAGCTGCTGTTCCTGGGCGTGGAACAGGAGCTATGGGCCATCCTGGTTTGAGAGTGAACTTGGGAGCAGAGGGGAGGTGGGTGAACGTGTTTTCCTGCCTCCTGAGTCTCCCTCAGTTTATCACTCAGCCTAGGACAGAAGGAAGAAACTCATTTAGGGATTTACCGTTTCAGTTCATGTATGCAAATGCACTGGGCTGCTGCATGGCCAGCCCTGGGGAGTGCTCGACACAGCCCACCCTGCCGGCAGACACATGCTAGCGCGAGCTCAGACCCAAACCTGCTTTGCTGAGCTGCCTGGAGAGACCTCTTAGACTTGCTTCTTTGCATAAGATAAGCAAGGACCCTCAGGCTGAGACTGTCCCAAATTGGCGTTGTTTGTCTGTGCTTTAGCTGCTGCGTTAATTTTATTTCATCGTTTATTAATATTCTTCCTCACGCTGCAGAGGATTTAAGGCAAGCCTATATAGTCAGTCTTAGTTTTGAAGCCTTTGGTCTCATGGCTTTCTGTTTTTCCCTGAACTCTGTGTTCCATGGGAACTACTTAGTCTCCTTCACCCTTACCAGTCAGGCCCGGCGTGGGCTGAAGCAGCAGCCCTGCAGGAACCCCCTGCCCCTGGCTGTCGTCAGTAAGGAGTGGGCCTAGATTCTGCCCGGGGCTGGCCACACACAGACACATGGAGGTGAGGATCCAGGCCTCTGACCCACTTGTACCCTGAAAGCACCTGGTGCTGGCTGTGTCCAGGAACAGACTCTGTGCAGGAGCATCCAGGGTGGCTGGGTGCTCTTGAGGTGTTCAAGGACCAGTAGAGGCCAGGGTGCTTGGAGTGGACTGAGCTAGAACCAAGATGGGGATGAAGTCAGGGAAAGAATGGGCAGCAGGTCCCACAGTGCTGTGGGCAGTCGTGGATTTTGGCATTTCTGGTGAGCATGGGAAGTTGTTGGAGGGTTTTGAGAGGAGAAGAAACGTGATCTGACCTGTTTTTAGTGGGCCTGCTTCCTGCTGTGTAGGGCACAGTGAGAAGACAGGCCTGGAAGCCGCCACAGCACAGGGCAGGTCACGGTTGCTTGGCCTAGGACAGTGACGGGTCGTGAGAGCCTGGCTATGTTTTGAAGGCAGATGAGCTGATGAACAGGATATGGAGAGAGAGAGGGGAGGCAAAGAAGATGTCCATGCTTCTGGTCAGAGCAGCTGGAAGGAGAGTTACCATTTCTCGAAATGAAAAAGACTAAGATGACGTGTCTGGGAGGAGGTCAGGAGTATAACTGGGGCTTATGGTGTGCACAAAGAGGTGCTCACCCTGGCGCTGGCCCCCGGTACAGTAGATACTTTTTAGTAAGCAGTGCTTTCCCAATTAATGATTAGTTTAGAAATCTAATGCCAGAAAGTTCTTTTGAAGAAACAGCATCTGTGACTCAGGCCTTGCACACGTGCGAGCTCTCTATGGGAAGGAGCTCAAAGGAGTGGGCACGCTTGGAATCCCCACAGGGCTCAGGCTCCCATGGGTCCTGGCCAGCTGGGGCTCCCTTGCGTGCCTCTGTGGGCCTCACAGCTCTGCCCTTCTTCTCAGGAGCGCCACGGGGGAGGCCTGGCACGAGATCATGCTGTCTTGCCTGAGCAACCAGGCCTGTGATGAGCAGGCCAACGCCACCGAGTGTGGGAGTGACTTTGCCTATTTCTACTTCGTCTCCTTCATCTTCCTGTGCTCCTTTCTGGTGAGTCCTGATCACTGTGCCCCTCCCAGTGCCACGTCTTGTCTCAGTGTAGCTCAGGCTCCCCCCACATTCCTGCTGATCCCTGACTCTGATCCAGGCCATGTCACAAGCTGAGTCCATGCTGATGGCCCTTGTTTCCCCAGAGACATCTGTGGAAAAGGGTTACATTTCCAGGGGCAACTGTCCTTTAACTTCCAGCTTCTGGAAGTCATCCACTGTGGTGATAGGACATGAAGGAACAGCATCCCAGCTGGTGTGCAAGGAAAGTAGCTGGACTGGGTGGGGAGGTCGGCAGGCCGGGCCCCAGAGGTGTGGATTTTATTCCATGTGCGCAGAAGCCTCTGGGGGCCTCACAGGATCTGCTTGACGTTTTACAGCTTTGCTCTGGCTTCTGTGTGAGTGGGGAGGATGTGGCTGCAGAGTGAGTGGTGAGATGATTGGGGGCAGCAGTGGCCTGGAGAAAGGAGAGGCAAGGGAGTGAGCTGGATTGGGCTGCATTTTAAAAGTAGAGCCGGCATGATTGATGATGAGAGTTGGGCATGTGAGATGAGAGAAAAGCAGGCTACATCCTGGGGTTCTCTGGGGTCACGGGGTGAGCAGTTCTTCCTCTGAGATGGGAGTGCTAAGGAGCTGAGATTAGGTACAGAGACGCCCAGTCGACCTCTGGGCTGGAGACATAAACGAGTTATCATTAGTGTTTGTGGGGCTGCATGATATTCACTGGATCTCTGCTAATTGCGAAGCTTAGTGCAGTGACCTGCGTCCAGAGCATCGCCTGAGTGCCTGTTAGACATACAGATTTCTGGGCCACTCCCCAGACTGCATCAGGATCTCTTGGAGAAGGATCCAGGAATCTGAGTTTTAACAAGCGCTCAAGGTGACTCTGTGTGCTGAACTTTGATGAGCATTGACATAGAGGAAGAACAGTGTTCAGAAGAAGGCTGAAGACTGCCCCAAGGGCTTTGAGGAGGCAGAAAGGAGCACTGGATCCTGAAACTGAGGAGAAGCAATCAGGGAGACAGTTGGAGAGCCAGGAGAGGGCAGAGGGAGGAAGTAACCAGCCATGCACTGTATTGACAGAAGAATTGTCCACTGGGCCGGGTGTGGTGGCTCATACCTGTAATCTCAGCGCTTTGGGAAGCCCAGGCGCGCAGATCTCCTGAGGCTAGCCTGGCCAACATGGTGAAACTCTATCTCTACTAAAAATACAAAAATTAGCCAGGCGTGGTGGTGGCACCTGTAATCCCAACTACTTAGGGGGCTAAGGCAGGAGAATCATTTGAACCCGGGAGGTGGAGGCTGCAGTGAACCGAGATTGTGCCATTGTACTCCAGCCTGGGCAACAGAACCAGACCCATCTCAAAAAAAAAAAAAAAAAAAGGTGACTGAGGCAAGAGAATCACTGGAACCCAGGAGGCAGAAGTTGTAGTGAGCTAAAATAGCACCACTGCGCTTCGTCCTGGGCAACAGAGCAAGACTCCATCTAAAAACAAAATTGTTTATCGGATGTGTAAAGGCAGAGGCCATCGGCGCCCTTAGCACAGTGTTGCCTCCATTAGCATAGTGGGAGCAAAGGCCTCATTGCTGCGAGTTTGAGAGCCAGTAAGAGGAGAGGAGCACAGCTGGGACAGTACCGCCCTTGACAGTGAGCAGCACTGAGGAAACACCTCGAGCCTGTGGCCCTGATTCCAAGGAGGAACAGCTGGTATGGGCTGTGCTTTTCTCTAGTCGCATTCACTCCTCAGTACGTGGGTAGAAAAGTGTGTTATCCAAATTCAGGATTTTCCCGACAAGTGCAAGGAGGGAGACAAGGGTGTGTGTAGGAGTGTGATTATTGTGTTAGACGTGGGATCAAAGCTGGGGACAGAGGAGGGTGAGGGGCAAGGCCACTGCATTGGAGGTTCTCATGAGGACACGTTTTGGGATGCAGGTATTTGAAAAAGTGAGCTGGGAGGGTAGGTGATGAGAGCAAGAGTGGGACGTGTGAGGTGGAGACTCGGGAGGCAGTGATGGTGATGCCACTGGTAAACATTGTCGTCTTACATTATCGTTGCAAGATCACTGCACTAACATCAGCACCCTCACTAGTGTTAAGCATGTTTACCGTGAGTTGTGGGAACAAGGAGCTAAGCTGATGGGTGAGAAGGTTCAGGAATGGAGAGAGCAGGCAATGGTCATCCCATCTCTGTGGATTTTAAAAGCAACAAGAATAGAAGTGGAGACACAAACAGCAAGCCAGGTCGTAAGTTTTTCGTGAAGGAAGGAAACTTAATAGATGATATGAGTCCCAGACAACAAGTTTTTAAAGAAGAGACCAGAGGAGACATTCATCCTCTTAGCTGTTTGAGCCAGAGCTAGAAGAAGTGAAGAATGCTCAGAGGAGATGGAGATGTAAGGACTTCTGCTAATGGCGGACTGTAGGCTTTGTGGGTACAGTAGGAGATTGGGAATGGTGTGCACTTGAGGCAGGTAAACTTATGCTTAGATAGAGAAATACGAAAGAATCTACAAAACCGTGTGTTACTACTTGCCAGAAACCAAGGGAAGGATTTCCATGTTTGAGTTATCTCCTGATCCCTCAGAAGACCCCTTGCGGGCAGCAGGGAGAGTGGGCTTTTTGGAGAATCACTTTCCTGAGGCATTGGTCTCTATACTATTCAAAGACATCTGGTTCTGTAGGAACCACCAAACCTACGGACATAAAGCCAAACCTACTAGCCTGACCTCACCATGTACCTGGATGCACAGATGGGGTTCCCCAAGCCACATTTACACACCATGCACAGGGCCGGTACTTACTAGACACGTCCAGGATGAGCAGCACTGGACGAGGATTCCCTGGGTTTAGAGAAGTGGGTGTTTCATGGTCTCTGTCCTTTGTTCTTGTCCCCATGGACCTCCGTCATGGTTCTTGGCTAACACTGGTGTCTCTTTACTGAAACTGTAATCCTGATCCTCCTGGTACTTCCCTCACAGCTTGGACATGCTGGGCAACTTATGCTTTGAAACACTTGGATATGGTTTGGTCTGATAGAGAAATGACTTGGAAAAAATGGAACTGTGAATTTGGGATGGGTGGCAGGACTTGGTTAGGTTGGGATTTGGTTACCTTGATTGGAATAGACAGAAGAATAGGGAATGAGGTTGGTCATGAGAGCCTGCTGATTGAGTCAGGCACTATGCAGAGTCTTAGGAATACATTATTTTAGTCTCCGTGACAGTCTTGAGATTGGTATTATTATTATTAAATGAAGAAATAGAGTTTTAGAGATGTTAAATATCTTAGCCTGTGTTTAGAACCTAAGCTTTTGAAATGGATAAATTCCTGGAAAGACACAAATTACCATAACTGACTGCATTAAGTGGAGAATCTGAGCAGACCTATAACAAGTAAGGAGACTGACTCAGTAACCAAAAACTTCCCAGTAAAGAGAAGCTCAAGAACATATAATGGCAAAGGGACACTCTTTGCTGGAAAAACAGGACATACACATACAAAAGAATGGAGTTGGACCCCTACCTTATACCATATACAAAAATTAACATAAAATTAAAGAACTAGATGTAAGAGCTATAAGTATAAAGCTCTTAGAAGAAAACACAGTGGATAAATCTTTATGACCTTTTACTTAGTAACGGAGTCTTAGATTTGACACCAGAATCACAATAAAAGAAAAAACAAATTGGTCTACTAAAAATTAAACACTGTTGTGCATCAAAGGACACTATCAACAGAATGAAAAGGCAACCCAAGGAATTGGAGAAAATATTTGCAAATTACCTTTCTGATAAAGGGTTAATATCAGAATTTTAATAGAAAATCTTGAGCAAAATTAAATTTAACAGAGTTTAATTGAGCAAAGGAAGACTCACAAATTGTGCAGCCTCCTGAGTCAGAGTAGGCTTAGAAACTCCAGCACAGCCACGTGGCAGAAAAAGATTTATGGATGGAAAAAGGGATATGATGTACAAAAAATGGAATTGAGGTACAGAAACAGCCAGATTAGTTACAGCTTAGTGTTTGCCTTATTTGAACACAGTTTGGACAGTTGCCCCCCTTTGATTGGCCAAACCTTGATGATTGGCACAATAATAGGTTACGAAGTCTATTTCCCTTCCATTTAAGTTATAGTTCACTAGGTACAGAGAAACCTTTAGGCTGAACTTAAAATATATAAGGATTTAAACTTGATTTAACAAAATATATAAAGAACTTCTATAACTCAACAACAACAACAGCAAACCAACCCAATTAAGAAACAAGAAGTGACATCAGCCAGATGGTAGACTAGAAGCCCCTAGTGCTTGTCCTTCTTAAAAAGACAGAACAATAAACAAAAAACTACATTTTAATGAAAATAACTGAGGGAGAGTGCTGGAGTAGTACATCAGAGGAGTAACAGAGACATTGGTGAGCACAGAAACTTGGGATGGCCACCAAGAATGGAAAGAAACACCAAGCAAAGGCCGCTACCCCATCTCACAACTGGGATCAGCTGGGACCCAAGGGAAACTTTTCCCTTTGGTAAGGAGGTAAGCAAGAGGATCCTAGCAGCCCCCATGATCACCTTGGACACCTACAGACTCCACCAATCAGGTCCCCTGCAGGCCTCAAGGCACTAAGTCCAGCTGAGGCAGCTGCCTGGAGTCCACACAGCTATGCTCCCCACAGAGACAAAGTCAACACTGCCCAGCCCCTGTGGCCCCTGCGGTTGCTGCAGTATACTACCTAGTTACACCCTTCCCCGAGGGCCAAGTAGAGGTGAAGCTGCTTCACCTACCTTTCCCTTCCGTGCCCTCAAGCCAGAGCTGAAGTGGTACCCTGCCTCCTGGGAAAACAGTACCTTGACCACCCAGAGCTGTCACACCTCCCCAGTACCTAAGTTGAAGCAGTTCCCTGCATCCCAGGAAACAGTGCATTGGCCACCCAGAGCAGTCACATCCCCCAAGCCTGAGATGAAGCAGCATATTGCCCTTGTGCGCACCCCCCTCTCCCCCGGGAATCAGTGCCCTGGCTCAACTGAGGGCTGTGCATCCCATGGCTGAACTGACACAGTACCCTGCAATCCCAGATAAATAGAGCATTGGCTCAGCTGAGACACCCAGTTCCATATGCCAAACAGCTCTAGTGCCCTGCTTCCCTGGAGCTAGACTTGCCCCCTAGGGTCTGAGCTGCTGAGACAGCCCTGAGGAGTGGAGTTCCCTGCCTCCCCAGGGCTCAAATGACAGCTATGTTCTGCCATTCTGGGGTACTTGTTGCTGCTACACCTGGTCTCACAGAACCTGGGATACTGCCAAGCCCCACCATCCCAGGGTCTAGAGTAACTACTACATGGTGGCTTTTCTCCTGGGACCCAAGATACCACTAAGCCCTATAGGTTCAGGTTCCTGAACTGCAACTGTACCCAACTTCTCAGGCCCAAAACTCCAGGGCACCCCTTCTTCCTGAATTGGACCCGTGCTATGCCCTGTCCCCACCCCACCCAGGAGTCAAATCACAGCTATAATCTCACCACCTGGGCCTGAGCTGCTAGGGGATTGCTTAGAGTCAGATCCTGTCACTGTGGGCAACCTAGACCTGCCACAGAGAGCAAACCTGTACCCCAAGACTCAGGTGCCACAATAAGGTCATAAGATTCTAAGCACAGGAACCCAACTCCACAGCCACTCTGAGCATCTGGACCTGGAACCCAGTGGTGCTGCAGCTGATTGCAGGCCATCAGACCTGATACCAAGAGGTGTCCCCTTAGCTAAGTCTTCCCATTGTGGGGAAAACAGATAACAGGACCCCAAAAGCCCTTGACACTGAGGACATTTACAGCCTACACTACCACTGCTGCTGCTATTGCTGCAGACTTCCATACCCTAGGCAATTGAAGTGCCCACTGTAACTGCTGATTTTAAGTGCAGCTAAAGAAGTTGTAGAGAGACTATACCACTGCACTTGGAGACAGTAACTACACCCTTTCCAGCTGGCACACTAAAACCCAACTGTACTGTAAAAAGTTTGGAAGGGGTGATTTGTCCTACCAGATGTGCAGACATCAGGGGACACAAGACACATGACATCACCCAAGGAACATAACTCTTTGGTAGTCGACTCCATTGAAAAAGAAATTTTTTAAATACAAGAAAAGGGATTCAAAATAATGTTCTTAAAAAAGTACAAGATACAAGAAAATACAGATAGACAATGTAATGAAATCAGGAACACAGTTCACAATATGAATGAAAAATTCAACTAAGAGATAGGAATCATAAAAAAGAACCAGGCAGAAATCCTGCAGCTGACAAATTCAATGAATGAAATTAAAAATAAAAAAAACTAGCAACAGAGAACTTCAACAGTGAATCTGATCAAGCAGAAGAAAAAATAAATCTCTGAACTTGAAGATAGGTCATTTGAAACTAGTCAGAGGGGAAAAAAAGAAATAATGAAAAAGAGTGAAGAAAAGCCTTCAAGAATTATAGAGCACCATTAAGCAAAAAAATATTTATTTTATGGGTGTTTACAAGGAAAAGATAAGCAAAAAGGTATAGAAAACCTTTTAGTGAGGCTGGGCATGGTGGCTCACGCCTGTAATCCCAGCACTTTGGGAGGCCGAGGTGGGCAGATCATGAGGTCAGGAGATCGAGACCATCCTGGCCAACATGGTGAAACCCCTTCTTTACTAAAAATACAAAAAAATTAGCTAGGTGTGGTGGCACACACCTGTAGTCCCAGCTAGTTAGAAGGCTGAAGCAGGAGAATTGCTTGAACCCAGAAGGCAGAGATTGCAGTGAGCTGAGATGACGCCACTGCACTACAGCCTGGGCAACAGTGTGAGACTCTGTCTCAAAAAAAAAAATAAAGAAAACCTTTCAGTGAAATAATAGCTGAAAAATTCCAGGCTAGGGAGAGAAAAATTCCACTCTGAGGAGAGGGAGAGTCTGGACATTCAAATCCAAGAAGCTCAAAGGTCCTCAAATAGATTCAACCAAAAGGGTTTTCCCCAAGATGTGTTATGGTCAAATTCTCAAAATTCAAAGAGAATAGAAAATTCTAAAAACAGCATGAGAAAAGCATCAAGTCACATATAACAGTATCCCCCATTAGACTGACAGGAGATTTGTCTGCAGAAACTTTACAGACCAGGAGAGAATGGGATGATATATTAAAAGTGGTAAAAGGGGCGGGGAGGGGGGTGAAAAAACTGTCAAGAATACTATACACAGCAAAGCTATCCTTCAGAAACGAGGGAGAAATAAAGTCTTTCCCAGACAAGCAAGAAGTGAGGGAATTCATCACCACTAGACGAGTCTTATAAGAAATACACAAGGGAGTCCTACATCTGGAAGCAAAAACATGATAATTACTATCTTGAAAACAAACAAAAATATAAAACTCGCTGGTAGAGTGATTTTCACAAAAGAGAAAGAGAAAATAATCAAACCTTATTATTACAGAAAACCACTAAACTATAATGACAAATAATGAGAGGAAGAAAGGAACAAAGGATATACAAAACAGAAAACAATTAACAAAATGACAGGAATAAGTCCTACCTATAAATGTTAACCCTACATGTAAATGGATTAAATTCTCCCACTTAAAAGATATAAACTGGCTGAATAGAGTTTTTTAAATGACTCAACTATATGCTGCCTACAGGAAGCTCACATCACCTATAAAGACACATACAGAGTGAAAGTAAAGGGATGAAAAACATACTCTACATTAACAGAAACCAAAGTGAGCAGGAGTGCTATACTTCTATCAGACAAAGCAGACTTTAAGTCAGAAACTCTGAAAAGAAGCCCAGTATGGTGGTGCGTATTTGTAATCCCAGCTACTTGGGAGGCTGAGGTGGAAAGATTGCCTGAGTCCAGGAGTTCAAGACTGTAGTGTGCTGTGATTATACCTGTAACTAGCCACTTTATGCTCCAGCCTGGGCAGCATACCAAGACCCCATCTCTTTAAGAAAAAAATTTTTAAGGCAAGGAATGTCATTATATAATAGTAAAGGAATCAGCTGATCAAGAAAATACGATTGTCAATATATATGCACCCAACAGTAGAGCACCCAGATATACAAAACAAATATTATTAGATCTAAAAAGAGAGAGAGATTCCAGTACAGTGTCATTTGGGGATTTCAGTATGCCATGCTTAGCATTGAACAGATCATCTAGACAAAATATCAGCAACAAAAAACCCACATGGGATTTAAACTGCCTTTTATTCCAAATTGACCTAACAGACATTTCCAGAACTTTTCATCCAGCCATTGCATGGTACACATTATCTTCATCATCACATGGAAAATTATCCAGGATAGATCACATGTTAGGCCACAAAACAAGTCTCTACAAATGTAAAAGAACTGAAATTGTATCAAGTATTTTTTTCTAACAAAAATGGAATAAAACTAGAAATCAATAACAAGAGGAACTTTTGAAATTGTACAAATTCATGAAAATTAACATTCTCCTGAATGACAAATGGGCCAATGAAGAAATTAAGAAGGAAATTTTACAATTTGGCCTGGCGCAGTAGCTCATGCCTGTAATCCCAGCACTTTGGGAGGCTGAGGCAAGTGTATCATTTTAGGTCAGGAGTTTGAGACCAGCCTGGCTAACGTGGTGAAACCCCATCTCTACTGAAAACCTAAAAATTAGCCAGTCATGGTGGCAGGTGCTGTGATCCCATCTACTCGGGTGGCTGAGGCAGGAGAATCGCTTGAACCTGAGAGATGGAGGTTGCAGTGAGCTGAGATTGCACCACTGCACTTCATTCTGGACAACAGAGCAAGACTCCGTCTCAAAAAAGAGAAAGAAAGAAAGAAATAATAAAAATAAAAATAGAAGCAGATGTCATGATAACTCCATCCAGGGGAGCAGGGTAGGTGGGGAAGAAATACAGCATGTCAAAACTTAGGGGATACAGGAAAAACAGTATGAAACAGGAAATTTATAGCAATGAAAGCCTACATGAAAAACACAGAAAGAGGCTGGGTGCAGTGGCTTACGCCTGTAATTCCAGCACTTTGGGAGGCCAAGGCAGGCGAATCATGAGGTCAGGAGTTCGAGACCAGCCTGGCCAATATGGTAAAACCCGTCTCTACTAAAAAATGCAAAAATTAGCTGGGCATGGTGGTGCGTGCCTGTAGTCCCAGCTACTTTGGAGGCTGAGGCAGGAGAATCGGTGGAACCCAAGAGGTGGAGGTTGCAGTGAGCCAAGATCGCACCACTATACTCCTCCAGCCTGGGCCCCACAGAGTAAGACTCTGTCTCAAAAAATAAAAAAACAGAAAGATTTCAAATGACTTAATGCCACATCTCAAGGAACTAGGAATAAAACCCAAACCAGGCCAAAAATTAGTAGAAGAACAGAAATAATAAAGATCAGAGCAGAAAGAAACAAAATTGAGATGAAAACATTACAAAAGATCAGTAAAATAAAAATGCAGCCAGGCACAGTGGCTCACACTTGTAATCCTAGCACTTTGGGAGGCCGAGGTGAATCACCTGAGGTCAGGAGTTCAAGACCAGCCTGGCCAACATGGTGAAACCTTGTCTCTACTAAAAGTACAAAAATTAGCCAGGCATAGTGGTAGGCACCTGTAATCCCACCTACTTAGGAGGCTGAGGTAGGAGGATTGCTTGAACTCAGGAAGCGGAGGTTGCAGTGAGGCAAGATTATGCCACTGCATTCCAGCCTGGACAACAGAGGCAGACTCTGTCTCAAAAAAAAAAAAAAAAAAAAAAAGTAGGGGGAGGTTTTGAAAAGGTAAACGAAATTGACAAACCGTTAGCTAGACTAAGCAAGAAAAGACACAGATAATTCAGAAGTAAAAAAGGAGACATTACAACTAATACCACAGAAATGCAAAGGATCATTAGTGACTATTACGAACAACTATACACCAACACATTAGAAAACCTAACAAAAGTGGATAAATTCCTGGACATATGGAACCTACCAAGATTGAACCAAGAAGAAAAGAAAACCTGAACAGACCAATTACTGTAATGAGATTGAATCTGTAATTTAAAAATCTCCCATCAAAGAAAAGCCCAGGATGTTTCAACAGAGAATTCTGCCAAACATTTAAAGAAGAACTAATACCAGTTTTCTAAAACTCTTCCAGAAAATTGAAGAGGGGGAATTACTCTAAACTCATTCTACAAGACTAGCATTACCCTAATATAAAAACCAGACAAGGACACAGCAGAAACAGAAACAAAAATGAACAACAACAACAACAACAAAAAAAAAAAACACCAGAAAGAAAAAGAAAACTATAGGCTAATTTATTCCTGATGATCATAGATATAAAAATTCTCAAAAAAATTAGTATTTTGTAGTAATTAGTAGTAACTGAATCCAGCAGCACATTTTAATTCACTGTGATAAAATGGGATTTATTCCTGGGATGTAATGATGGTTCAACATAAGTAAATGAGTAATCAACATAATACATCACATCTGCAGAATGAAGGACAAAAACAATATCTGCAGAATGAAGGACAAAAACAATATCATCATCTCAATAGACACAGAAAAAACATTTGATAAAATACAGCATCTCTTTATAATGAAAACAAGTTAGGTTGGAAGATACCTCAACACAATAAATGCTGTATATGACAAACCCACAGCCAACATCATACTGAATGGGGAAAAGATCTAGAACAAGAAAGGATACCCACTTTCAACACTTATTCAACATAGTACCAGACGTTCTAGCCAGAGCAGTTATGTAAGAGAAAAAAAAATAAAGGGCATCCAAATTGGAAAGAAAGAAATCAAGTTGTTCCTGTTTGCAGACAATATGGTCTTATATACAGAAAACCCTAAAAGCTCCACCAAAAAAAACTCTTAGAACTTATAAAGTAATTTAGTAAAATCAATATACAAAAATCAGTAGTGTGTCTGTATACCATCAACAAACTAGCAGAAAAAGAAATCAGTCTCATTTACAATAACTACAAAAGAAATAACTAAGGAAGTGAAAGATCTCTACAAGGAAAACTAAAACATTGATGAAAGATACTGAAGAGGACAAACAAAATATAGAAAGACATCTGATGCTCATGGATTGGAAGAATTAATATTGTAAACAGACCATATAGATTTAATCCAATCCCTATCAAAATACAATGACATTCTTCACAGAAATATAAAAAACAATCCTAAAATTAATACAGAACCACAGAAGGCCCTGGATAGCTTAAATAATCCTGAGCAACAAGAACAAAGCTGGAGGCATAACACTACCAAACTTCAAAACAGCATGGTACTGGCATAAAAACAGAAACATAGACCAATGGAACAGAATAGGAAACTCAGAAATAAGTCTTTGTATTTACAGCCAACTGATTTTCAATAAAAGCACCAAGAACATTCATTGGAGCAGGACAGTCTCTTCAATAAATGATGGTTGTGAAATTGGATATCCATGTGCAGAAAAATGCAACTCAACCCCTATCTCTCACCATATACAAAAGCCAACTCAAAATGGGTCAGAGACTTAAATGTAAGACTCAAAACCATGAAGCTACTAGAAGAAAATACAGGGACAACACTTCAGGACATTGGTCTGGGCAAAAATTGTATGGAGAAGACCTCAAGAGCACAGGCAACAAAAGCACAAATAAACAAATGGGATTTCATTTCAGTAAAAAGCTTCAGCACGGCTGATGACATAATTAGCAGAGTGACAAGACAGCTTGCAGAATCAGAGAAAATATTTGCAAACTATTTATCTGACAAGTGATTAATAGCCAGAATATACAAGGAACTCAAACAACTCATCAGAAAAAAAAAAAAAAAACAGATAAATAATTGGGCAAATGAGCTGAATAGACATCTCTCAAAAGAAGACATACAAATGGTCAACCAGTATATGAAAAAGTGCTCAACATCTCTAAGCATCAGGAAAATGCAAATCAAAACCACAGTGAGATATTATCTCACCCCAGTTAGAATGGCTGTTACCAAAAACACAAAAAAATATCAAATGCTTGTGAGGATGCAGAGGAAGTCTCCTCAGAAAACTAAAAATAGAACTACTGTGTGATCTAGCAATTCCACTATTGGGTATATATCCAAACAGAAGGAAATCAATATGTCAAAGAGATGTCTGTGCTCTCATGTTTATTGCCACACTACTCAAGATATAGCCAAGCTATGGAATCAACTTAAGTGTTCACACATGAGCGGATTTTTAAAGTATTTTATTTATACACAATGGAATACTATTTAGCCATAAAAAGAATCTCCTATTTGTGACGACATGGTGAGCTCGGAGGTCATTATGTTAAGGTAGATAAGTCAGGCACAGAAAGATAAATATTGCATGTTCTCACTCATATGTGGAAGCTAAAAAAAATTGCTCTCATAGAAGTCAAGAGTAGAATAGTGGTTACTAGAGGCAGGGAAGGTTAGGAGGATAGTCAAAAGTTGGTGAACAGATATAAAAGTACAGATAGACAGGTGAAATAAGTTTTAGTTTTCTATATCACTATAGGGTGACTATAATTAACAATAATTTGATGAATATTTTCAAATGGGAGAGCAAATTTTGAATGCCCCCAACACAGAAATGATAAGTGTTTGAGGTGATAGATATGCTAATTACTGTGATTTGATCATTACACATTTGTATACATGTACCAAAATATCACACTGTACCTCATATTTATAATTATTGCATGTCAATTAAAAAATAATGAAAGCAAAAGAAAAAAATTTAAGAAATGGGCAAAGGAATTGAATTTTTTTAAAAAAGAAATTGAATAAGTAAAAAGCTTCTGCACAGTCAATGAAATAATCAACATAGTCATGAGACAACTTGCAGAATCAGAGAAAATATTTGCAAACTATTCATCTGGTAAGTGATTAATATCCCTTTCTCCAAATGAAATGACCAATAAGCACATGAAAAGATATTCAACATCACTAATAATTAGGAAATGCAAATCGAAACCACAGCGAAATACCATTTCACACCCAGTGGAATTGCTATTACTAAAGAAAAAAAAGATAGAAAAAGAAAAGAAAATAGGCCAGGCGCAGTGGCTCATGCCTGTAATCTCAACACTTTGGGAGGCCGAGGTGGGTGGATCACTTAAGGTCAGGAGTTCAAGACCAGCCTGGCCAATATGGTAAAACCATGTCTCGACCAAATACAAAAATTAGCTTGGCATGGTGCTGCATGTCTGTAATTCTGGGTACTTAGGAGGCTGAGGTGTGAGAATCACTTGATGGTGGGAGACAGAAGTTGCAGTGAGCCAAGATTGTGCCTGGGCTGCAGACTGAGAATGTGTCTCAAAAAAAAAAAAAAAAAAAAAAAAAAAAAAGAAGAAGAAAGGGCAGGGTGGGGAGAAGAAGGAAGAAGAAGAGAAAAGAAAATAGACCCGGTACAGTGGCTCAGGTCTGTAATCCCAGCACTTTGGGAGTCTGAGGCAGGCAGATCACTTGAGGCCAGGAGTTTGAGACTAGCCTGGCCAACGTGGTGAAACCCCATCTCTACTAAAAGTACAAAAATTAGCCAGGTGTGGTGGTGCACACCTTTAATCCCAGCTACTCAGGAGGCTGAGGTACAAGAATCCCTTGAACCAAGAGGTAGAGGTTGCAATGAGCTGAGATCGCACCACTGCACTTCAGCTTAGGCGACCAAGTGAGTCTCTGTCTCAAAAAATAAAATGATGCAAAAATCACAAGCATTCATATACACCTATAACAGACTTAAAGAGAGCCAAATCAAGAATGAACTGCCATTCACAATTGCTACAAAGAGAATAAAATACCTAGGAATACAACTAACAAGGAATGTCAAGGACCTCTTCAAGGAGAACTACAAACTACTGCTCAACGAAATAAGAGAGGACACAAACAGATGGAGAAACATTCCATGCTCATGGTTAGAAAGAATCAATATCATGAAAATGGCCATGCTGCCCCAAGTAATTTATGCATTCATCGCTATCCCCATCAAGCTACCAATGACCTTCTTCACAGAACTGGAAATAACACCTTAAACTTCATATGGAACCAAAAGAGAACCCACATAGCCAAGTCAATTCTAAGCAAAAAGAACAAAGCTGGAAGCATCACACTACTGGACTTCAAACTATACTACAAGGCTACAGTAATCAAAGCGGCATGGTACTGGTACCAAAACAGAGACATAGACCAGTGGAACAGAACAGAGGACTTGGAAGCAACGCTGCACGTATACAACCATCTGATCTTTGACAAACCCGACAAAAACAAGCAATGGGGAAAGGACTCCATTTTTAATAAATGGTGTTGGGAAAACTGGTTAACAATGTGCAAAAGGCAGAAACTGGACCCCTTCCTGTCACCTTACACTAGAATTAACTCCAGATGGGTTAAAGATTTAAACATAAAACTTAACACCATAAAAACTCCAGAAGAAAACCTAGGCAGAACCATCTAGGACATAGGCATAGGCAAGGACTTCATGACTAAAACACCAAAAGCAATGGCAACAAAAGCCAAGGTAGACAAATGGGATCTAATTAAACTCCAGAGCTTCCGTACA
Source organism: Alouatta palliata (assembly GCA_004027835.1). Taxonomy (NCBI): domain Eukaryota; kingdom Metazoa; phylum Chordata; class Mammalia; order Primates; family Atelidae; genus Alouatta; species Alouatta palliata. The sequence goes on from PVKV010016152.1 coordinate 37,669, forward strand.
GCAAAAGAAACAGTCATTAGAGCAAACCGGCAAGCAACAGAATGGGAAAAAAATTTTGCAATCTACCCATCTGACAAAGGGCTAATATCCAGAATCTACAAAGAAATAAAGCAGATTTACAAGAAAAAAACAAACCCATTCAAAAGTGGGCAAAGGATGTGAACAGACACTTTTCAAAAGAAGACATACATGAGGCCAACAAACATACGAAAAAATGCTCATCATCACTGGTCGTTAGAGAAATGCAAATAAAAACCACATTGAGGTATCATCTCACACCAGTTAGAATGGCGATCGTTAAAAAAAACCTGGAGACAACAGATGCTGGAGAGGATGTGGAGAAATAGGAACACTCTTATACTGTTGATGGGAGTGTAAATTAGTTCAACCATTGTGGAAGACAGTGTGGCGATTCCTCAAGGATCTAGAAATAGAAATTCCATTTGACCCAGCAATCCCATTACTGGGTATATATCCAAAGGATTATAATTTATTCTATTAGAAAGATACATGCACACGTATGTTCATTGCAGCACTGTGTACAATAGCAAAGACCTGGAGCCAACCCAAATGCCCATCAATGATAGACTGGACAAAGGAAATGTGGCCCATATACACCATGGAATACTACGCAGCCATAAAAAACAATGAGTTCATCTCCTTTGTAGGAACTTGGATGAATCTGGAAACCATAATTCCCAGCAAACTGACACAAGAACAGAAAGTCAAACACCGGATGTTCTCAATGATAGGTGGGTATTGAACAATGAGAACAATTGGACTCAGGGAGAGGAGCGTCACACACTGGGGGCAGTTGGTGGGGGTTCTGGGGAAGGACAGCAGGGGGTGGGGAGTGTGGGAGGGATAACATGGGGAGAAATGCCGGATATAGATGAAGGTGGAATGGAGGCAGCAAACCACCTGGTTATGTATGCACCTATGCAACAACCCTGCATGACCTGCACATATACCCCAGAACCTAAAGTACAATTAAAAAAAAAGAAAAGAAAAGAAAATTGTTAAAATGGGGCTGGGCATGGTGGCTTATGACTGTAATCCCAGCACTTTGGGAGGCTGAGGCAGGCAGATCACCTGAGGTCAGGAGTTCAAGACCAGCCTGGCCAACATAGTAAAACCCCATCTCTAGTAAAAATACAAAAATTAGCCAGGTGTGGTGGCATGTGCTTGTAATTGTAGTCCCAGCTACTTGGTAGGATGAGGTTGGAGAATCACTGGAACCTGGGAGGCAGAGGTTGCAGTGGGCCAAGATCGCGCCACTGTACTCCAGCCTGGGCAACAGAGTGAGACTCTGTTAAAAAAAAATAATAATTGTTAAAATGCAAAATTTTTTTATTACGTATCTTTACTACAGTTAAAAAATGGATAAATAATAAAAAATTTAAAAATTAACACTCAGACTTTCCCCAAAAGTACAAGAGAAGGAAATGCTTCCTAACACGTTCTGTGAGGCAGGCATTAATTACCCTTATATCATGGTCAAATACGCCACAAGAAAAGAAAACTGCAGACTGATAGCCCTTATGAATATCAATGCAAAAATCCTCAACAAAATACTGGCAAACTAATTCCAACAACACATTTCCCAATTTCAAAACATGCTAGAAAGCTACAGTAGTCAAAACAGTGTGATACTGGCATAAAGATAAATACATAGGTCAATTAAGTAGAATAGAAAGTCCAGAAATAAACCCAAGTATCTGTTGTCAATTGACTTTTGACAGTAGTGCCAATGGGGGAAAGAATTGTTGTTCTTTCCATGGTAATTCAGTGGGGGAGAGAATAATCTTTTCAACAAATAATATGGAGAAAACTGGATATTCACTTGCAAAAGAATGAGGTTGGACCACTACCTCAATATACAAAAGTATCTCAGTCAATCAAAGACCTAATGGAAGAGCAAACATTGCAAAACTATTAGAAGAATATATAAAGGGTAAATTCTCAAGACCTCAGAATTGGCAATGGATTCTTAGATTTGACACCAAAATCATGAACAACCAAAGAAAAAAATAGATAAATCAGACTGCATCAAAATTTAAAACTTTTGTACATCAAAGGACATTATCAAATATGTGGAAATACAGTGTACAGAACAAAATGGTAGAAAATATTTGCACATCACACATTTAATAAGGGGTTAATATTCAGCCTATATAAAGAACTCCTACACCTCAACAACAAAAAACCAAACAACTCAACTTTTTAAATAGCAAGGGATAAGAGTCACCTTTCTCCAAAGAAGATATACAAATGTCAGATAATCACATGAAAAGATATTTAACATCTTTGGTCATTAAGGAAGCGCGAATCAGAACCACAATGAGATACCACAGCTACAACAATAATTTTTCTAAAAATTGAAAACAACAAGTGTCAACAAGGATGTGGTGGAGGAGGAACTGTTGTACGTTGCTGGTAGGAAGGTAAAATGCACCAGCTGCTGTGGAAGAAGTTTGGCAGTTCCTAAAACAATGAAGCATAGAATTACATATGACCCAGTAATTTCACTCCTAGGTATATGCTCAAGAGAACTGCAAAGATGTATCTGCACAGAAACTTGTACATGAATGTTTATGGCAACATTAATCATAATAGTTAAAAGGTACAAGCAACCCAAATGCCTATCATCAGTGGATGAATGAATGTGGTGTACACTGATGGAAAATTATTCAGCCATAAAAAGAAGTGAAGTGCTAACGCATACTACAACATGGATGAACCTTGAAAACATTAAGCTAAGTGAAAGAAGCCAGACCTAAAATCATATTGCGTGATTCCTTTTATGTGAAATACGCAGAACAGACAAAACTATAGAAACAGAAAGGAGATTGGTGGTTGCCAGGGGATTGAGGGGGATGGGAATTGGGGTGACGATTACCTAATGGGTATGGAGTATTCTTCTGGAATGATGAAAAAGTTTTGAAACTAGAGAGATTGTTGCACAATATTGTGGATATACTAAATGCCACTGAATTGCACATTTTACAATGGGTAATTTATGTTATTTGAATTTTAAACTTAATTTTAAAATAAGAACCCAAACTGTTGGCCTGTAGAGTCCAAACTGTTAACCACAAGTCACTGCTTTCATGGAAGGGCAGTCTGAGAGGGAAAGACAATGTGATCACGAAGGGCGGTTCATGGACAAGAGACTCCAGGCCCTGAATTAGGGATCCAGAACTCTGGGAAAGCAGGAAGTCTTGGAAGTCCCATGGGGAGAGCAGGTCTGGGCATGCGCTGGTCAAAGCCGAGAGACCTCTGCTATCCTGAAAGCTTGCTTCACACACACTGGAGAGTGGTGGGGGGTTGGGAGGAAGGCAGGTTGAGGTCTGTCTACGTCACCTGTTCTCCTTCCTGTCCTGCAGATGTTGAACCTCTTTGTGGCTGTGATCATGGACAATTTTGAGTACCTTACGCGGGACTCTTCCATCCTAGGTCCTCACCACTTGGACGAGTTCATCCGGGTCTGGGCTGAATACGACCCGGCTGCGTGGTAAGTGAACCCTGGTGCTCCGTGGTCCTTGGGGGTGGTTCATACCCATAGATCTTGGGATGGGCCTGGTGGCTTCAGATATGTTTTAAGTGAGCACCCCCTCAGGTTTTGGTATGGGACCCTGGGAACTGTCCTGTTGCGTGTCAAGCAGCACAGGTGTCTGCTCTGAGTGGTGCCTCATTTTTCCGTCTTGTGTGCCTTTGTGCAGCCCCCAGGCTGCATAAAGCGATACAGGTCTTTTGAGACCTTGAGTTCAGTTCTTTGGGAGGTACCCGGAGTCGTGGAAGGTTTTCAAGGGGTTTGTGGGACTCGAGTCTCCTGCTGAGTGGGCGTTTACTATCTTTCTTCCAAGGCCCGTCATTCGAGGGTTCGTGGAGGGCCTGTGGGAGAGTGTGTGGAAACAGCACAGCCATAGCGTCCTTGCGAAACTCGACTTGGGGTTTTAGGACATTCTCCCTAAGGGACTCAGGAGTCTCCCCCTGCTCTTTCCCTTGGGGACAGGATCCCATGTGCACCTCTGTGTCCCCATCCAGGCTGCACATAGTGGGTGTTTGGTTAACATTTTTGACACCAGATGAGCTACCAGGAAGGCCCTAGTGTGACCCTTGTCTACCATCTGTCACGATGGAAAGTTTACTTGTTTCAAAGGCGAGGGGCGGTGCCTTTCCAGACAGAACAGGAGTCGCATGAAGGGCGTGGTCTGGGTCAGAAGGTGAAGCTGTTTGAGACCAGCTTTCACGGGGGTCCTGTGTAGCATGACATACCTTCCCCCTCAGGGCTGAGAGCTCGTTCAGGAAGGAAGGCGGGTCAGCAGCATGGCTTCCCTACCTTTCCATTTGTCCGTTCCTCCCATCACTCGTTTCTCATTTCTTGCTCACTCATTCCCTTGAGCAGTGGCTCCCGTGGGCTGCTCCCAGCAAGGCCACGAGGCCTGCTAGCACCTCGCTCACTGTGTGTGCCCAGGAAACGGCCGTAATGCACAGCTCTCAGTGAGTGCGTAGGCATCCACCACTCCCTGCGCCCAGAGGGATAAGAACCGCGGCTGCCGCAGAGGCCTGCCTTCTTTCTCCGGCTGCCAGCCTGTCCAGGCCCCCTCGCACTCCTCTGCCCCCGGCACCCTTGCTGGAACAGGGCCGGCATGACGTGGTCAGGCCCCTCGTGGTGAGGTCCTGCTGCCAACAGAGCTCCTGGGCTCTGCCTGGTTTTGCTTAAACTGCAGCTCGGCACGGGGAGTCCTCCGGAGACACAAAAGGCCTGGGAGCCTGACTAGGCTTCCCCAACCCCATCCACTCAGCCTCCCCTGAGCACCCCCACCCTCCCAGTGAGGAACCAGAAGGTGCTGCACAGGGACCTTCCCAGTGTGAGTAAGGTCTGGAGCCACTGGCAGCATTGGGGGCCCTGGGACAGGGCCTCTCCTGTCCAGGCTCGTCTAGGCCCACAGCATCTCTGTGGGGGTTTTTCATCTGAGTGGGAAATATACAATTTTTATGCAGTGCCGAAGAGACATAGAGGTTGCCTGCGTTTCATGGTATATGTGACCATTTCCGTGGCTTACGAGAACCTCGTCATGTCTGATGCAGCAACACGTTTGTGTTGGGAGGGACAGGCTCAGGCACATTCACACAGGACCTATGGTCAGGATAGCCCAGTCAACTTGGGGGAGACAGACCACACTTAAGACCTAGACCTTGTTAGGCAAGGGGCAGGAGAGACTCCAGTTGAGGCAGGATTTAGGTGAATTCTAGGCGGGTCACCCTAATGGTGTGGTCTAGAGAATCGCTGCTTTTTCTGGGAATATTTTTTCTAGAGGAGACTGTATTGCAGAAAACAGAGATACTTTATACCATAATAGTTAGTACTGAAGGGCAAAGGCAGATCAGCAAAGGTCCATGAGAGAAAGACAACATTCCCCAATGTTTATGAGGTACACCCAGGCCTTCCACAGTCAGCCACTGGTGAGAGCACAAGTAGGAAGAACAGGAAGTGGACTTGGGCCAGACAGCAGCTTGGTTACCATGCACAGTGCGGGTTCAGACTTGGCCCAAAGCTAGAGTCTCAGAGCAGGGGTCCTTGGAAGACATAGGCAGCCAGGGATATGAGAAGTGCTTATTGAAGAGTAGACAGCAGAATGTAGGCCTCACCCCAGAGATAGGATGCACAAAATAATACACAAAATGTGCGGGCCTTGAAATTGCACCGATGGGACCTGTGAGCAACATGATTCTGCCCCCACGAGCAGCCTGGGCTCACCCCATGTAGCTCAAGATGGCCAGGACGGGCCGAGGGGCCCAGTAGAGGCAGCTGAGCAGATTGGGTGTGGATCCTGCTTCCTGAGCAGAACACAGGGCATCTCAAGCCTTTTTGGTGGCCTCCATGACAAATGCAGGGATGTAGTCATTTATGTCCCAGGGGACCACTCTCTGGCTCCTCATTCTTTGGGAGAAACTTTGAAACAACAAAATTCTATGAAATTTCCTGAGTTGTGTGTGCACATGTGTGACTGTGCATGTGTGCACAAACATGGACATGTATGTATATATGTGACTTTGCATGTCTGCAGTGACATGTGCATGTGTACACATGTGTGTTGCACACACAGGCACACATGTCTGCATGTGTATGATTTGCACACATGTGCATGCATAGGCACATGTGTGCATGCTGACATTGTGGGATTGTATATATGTGTGCATGAGTGTATGTGTGTGCAAATGAACTGAATGTGTGTGCATGCCTGTGGTGGTGTGTATGCATGACATGTGCACTGTGTGTGTGCACGTGCCTTTGTGTGCATGTGAGCCTGTGGATGTATACGTGCCTGTGTGTGCGTGTGTGTGCCTGTGGTGTGCACAGGCTTCTGTGTGTGTTCCTGTTCACGTGCCTGTGGTGTGCATGTGCCTGTAGTGTTCACATGCCTGTGTGTGCAGGTGTGTGTGCATGTGTGTGCCTGTGGCGTGCACATGCTTGTGTGTGCCTGTGTTCACATGCCTGTATGCGCATGTGTGTGCCTGTAGTGTGCACATACCTGTGGTGTGCACATGCCTCTGTGTATATGTGCATGTGCCTGTGGTGTGCATGTGTGTGCCTGTGTGTGCATGTGTGCCTATGGTGTGCACGTGCCGGTGTGCACGTGCCTGTGTGCACGTGCCTGTGTGTGCATGTGCCTGTGTGTGCTTGTGTGTGCCTGTGTGTGTGTGTGCCTGTGGTGTACATGTGCCTGTGTGTGCATGTATATGTGTGCTTGTGGTATGCATGTGCGTGTGTGTGCCTGTGGTATGCATGTGCCTGTGTGTGTGTGCTTGTGTGTGCATGTGGTGTGCATGTGCCTGTGTGTGCATGTGTGTGCCTATGGTGTGCATGTGCCTGTGGTGTAATGTGCCTGTGTGTGTCTGTGGTGTTCATGTGCCTGTGTATGCATGTGTGTGCCTATGGTGTTCACATGCCTGTGGTATGCATGTACCTGTGTGTGTGTGCGCCTGTGGTGTGCACATGCCTGTTGTGTGCACATGCCTGTGTGTATGTGTGCCTGTGGTGTTCCTGTGCCTGTGTGTGCATGTGTGTGCCTGTGGCGTTCACGTCCCTGTGGTGTGCATGTGCCTGTGGTGTTCATGTGCCTGTGTGTGTGTGCCTGTGGTGTGCACGTGGCTGTGTGCGCCTGTGTGTGCGTGCCTGTGTGTGTGCGCATATGCCTGTGTGTGTGCGCATATGCCTGTGTATGTGTGTGCCTGTGATATACATGTGCCTGTGTGTGCGTGCCTGTGGTGTGCATGTGCCTGTGTGTGCGTGCATGTGCCTGTGTGTGTGTGCCTGTGTGTGCATGTGTGTGCCTATGGTGTGCACATGCTGTGGTGTTCACGTGCCTGTGTGCATGTGTGTGCCTGTGGTGTGCATGTGCCTGCATGTGTGTGTGTGTGCCTGTGGTGTGCATGTGCCTGCTGTGGGCGGATTCTGATGGCACGGAGCTGTTCACCCTGGTGCTGCTTTTCCCAGCCTCCCTTTTGTTGTTGCTTCAACCCTGTGTTGTGAAGCCTGGAGACTTGAGAGGAGAATTGCCGTCACACTTGCAGCAGTCTGGCTGCTCATTTCTGTGTGCACCCATCTGTCCAATAATATCTCCTGAGCACCTGCCATGTGCTGGCACAGCGGCCTGAAGGTGAAACAGGCACATGCTGTCAGAGTACTCAGCCAGGCCTGGCAGTGAGACCATACGGTGTCTGTAGCTCAAGGCCAGGACATTTCTGAGAAGGGAGAGGCCATGTCCGGCCTGAGGAATGAAAGGTCACATTTGAGCTGAACTTAAAGGAATAGGAAGGATTGAGCGCTAGAGAAATAGGGTGGATTGAGCTGGGGATGGGAAGTGGGGCAGCCGGGAGAGGGAGGCCAGGCAGCTTGTGTCAGGCTGGAGAGGAGGGTGTATTGCAGAGGGGCTGCAAGGAAGGCTGAGACTGGTTAAGAAAGGCATTGAAATTGGTTGAACAAGTCACTTTTATTTTGTTTTATAGACAGTGGGTACAGTCCTCAAATCGAACAGTGATGGTGTCAGGGCCATACTTTTCACCTGGACCTGATGGGCAGGGACAGTTGCGGAGGGTGGGAAGTCTCACATGTGTCCGGCCCCTCGTGGTGGTCCCTTGGCTGCAACAAGCTTAGCAAACACCTTTGGTGAGGCCGAGATGGGGCTTCCCTTTCTTACGCCTTTTACAGAAGCAAATTCAACATGATTTGGAGCTGATTGGACCGAGGGGGCTACACTGTAGGAGAGAGAAGCATTGATGGTGACCCGAGGACACCAGCCCTGTGATGAGAGGGGTCCTTAGCTGGATCAGGGCTTCCAGGGGAGGACACAGAGTGTTTAGGGGACAGGGTCAGTCAGGAGGCAATGGGTGTGGGCCTCTGAGGCTGCTGTG
>PVKV010016153.1:0-51706 GCA_004027835.1 Alouatta palliata
AAAAAAAAAAAAAAAAAAAAAAAAAAGACATTTCCTTGAATGACTGCCTTACTTCTCTCTTCAGCTCCTGGAAATACCAAGTTCTTGTAGTTCTTTCATGGGACCACTTTGAAGAGCTGCTTTTAGCTAGAGGCCAGTCACTTCTATGCCTCCCAAATTGCAGTCATGTCTGTGAATGTCATTGCTGTCATTTAGAATTTTAATAGATAAGCCATAGGGAAATCTATTAGACACCTGGATACTTAAAAATCCTTTGAAAATTGATCATTCATTTGTGGGATCTATGGACACGGTCTATTAACTTCCCAACTTCCTTCCTCTTTCCTCCACCCCTGCAACACAATGCTGAAAAATAGAATTTTCTGCAAAGAGATTTTAAAAAATGAACTATACTTCCTTCAGAATGGTCCAGTTTCTTCTTTGGGTCATGTAAAATATATATTTAAATTTATTTTGTAATTGATTTTAAATAAGGGTACATAGAATCAACTAACTTATAAAGAAAAATTAGACTCAGAGACCTCAGAATAGTAGACAAATCCATGTTGATAAAAGTGACGTTTTACTTACTTTATTTTGGGTCTTTGTTTTCCAAGGGAAGACTTTATTAGCTATGTGTTGGGCCAAAGCATTTGTACTGCAAATCCTCAGATACTGAATTTTAACTCTAGCTTCAAAAGTTTTGACTGGTTCTCAGCATAGTGTCCCAAGTATGGGCTGTAAAAATCAGGAGATGAAATTTCAACTAATCAGTTTTTTGGCATATCAAAAGCTTTATTAGAGGCCTATTGTGTGTTTTCTATTATTAGCAAAAACAAACATTGACTTCTTTTGGTTTGTTCTACCATTTTGTTTTTTATTCCCAAGCATCTTTCATCAAATAACACAATTAGATAACTTAAATTTTGACTTTTTTGATGCAAGACATCAGTTTAGCTTAATTAAAGCCAGACAAAATGACTTAAATTGTTCTTTTATTTAAATTGTAAGAATTTCAGAGGCGTGGAAATTTGCTATTTTCTACCCGTGTAAAGTTATTTATATTGATTTACATTACTTTCTCTAAGAATTGTAATAGCTTGGGCTGGGTGACTTTTCAGGCTTTCCATTTCCCATATACAGAAGATCTTTTTCTGTTACAATTTATTTGAGAAACTCTTCACTGTAACATCCCTCTACCATTCTCAAATGTTATCTGTGTAGAAATGGAGCTTAGCTGTTTAATATGCTGATATAGGTAATGATGGATTCATTTTAAAATAAAAATGCTCTCAATATGTTATTACAAATTAATAAGCTGATTTGTAATATGCATTCATATTCTTTTCTAAGTGTAGTTTAAAAAGAAAAATAATTCCTTGAAATTGTTTTTGAAGATCATTTTAAAACAATGGTTAACAAATTAAAACAAAATGCAAGCTACAGGCTCATAACATGTAGCTTCTTTAATGATTCTTCAACTTTTAAAATTTGTTGTACATAAAGGCAGTGCTAATCTGATTAGTAACTGTGATTGAGTAAATCTACTGTAAAAATGGACTATGTTCTGGTTTTTAACATGATACCATGAAGTCATTTGAGAACTGCCTCTGTAGAACATAAAAGTCTCTTTGATGGAATATTTATTCCATGATTAAAAACTGTATTTATATATAGTGTTATATGTACATACATATGCACACATATACACACATATATATGTGTACGTGTGATTTTCTTTTCATAGTTATAAAGTGTAGTTCCTAGAAAACTGATAGGAAAGAAAACAGTATGATACAAACATCAAGTATACATGTGGTTAGCAAAAGTTAAGATCCAACATTATTTATTGTACTTTTTAGCTTCCACCCTGTTCTCTTCTTGACTTCAGACACACATACAGAAAGAAGAGAGAGACTAAGAGACTGTTGTGTGTAGGCATTTTACATATGGTAATTAGAAGAAGAAGAGAAAGTCTGGAAAGCTTTGTGATGTTGAAAAAATCTGTTAACTCTATTGAGAGACCTTAGAAATATTCCTCAACACATCTCTCTGGCCTGTAGCATATTTTTTAATGTCACTTTAACAGTCAAAGATACTCCCTTTAAAGCAGAGAAGTTCATTCCTTGGCACCCACATACACTGCAATTAGACTTTTTGCAAAATGCCAAAAATCTCTGGCAGTTTAAGTGAAGTCCAAAGAAATGTCAGCACTGCTTATGAATGTATTTACTGGGAAAAAAGTGGTCATTTTCAAATTGTTAATATGTATGAAAATATACTAAGAAAGAAAAAGTTTTAACTAAATAAAATAAAAATTGCTTAATTTACGTGGAATTTAAATGGAACTTTCCATTTTTATCACAAGTAGATATCTGTTAAAATTTTAAATTAGGTGATCTCATTTTAATATATTTTAAATATATCCAGTGAACACCTTATTTATAAATAAAATCACTTTGGGCTTTTATAATGCTTTTTGCACAAGAATTTCATTATTAACAATGTCATAAAATATGAGTATGTACATCATGTAAGACACATTATAATAGATGAGATGGGAGCAATTGACTGAACAAAGTTAGGGTTTTGTTTCAAGTTGGCTGCTTGGCGTTTTTCTTTAGTCTCACGGAAAATTTTGAAAGCATCAACCAAGTTTGTTGCCCTTTTAAGGGTTTCAAGCAGCACACGATTTGGTTTGTAGAGAAGTGCTCTGTCTTCAAAGATGAAGTTTAATGAAAGTCTTCAAATAGGTCTATATTATATGATTTAAATAGTAGAGCCTGTGTAAACTTAGATTTTAGATTTATGATTTAACTGTGGGCACGGAGAATGGGATAAGAGCTTCCAAGGTTTGGGTGGGGGTAGAGGGTTGAATACCTAACCATTCAGTGTAATGTGTAAGAAAGACTGGTGGGAAGAAAAGAGCGAATAGGAAAGCAAAGGGTTTCACAAAGGTTAAGTTATCCCAAACTATGTTATCCATTGGGTCATTAATAGTCCTAAGAACAAAGTCAAATCCCATTCTAAGGTCTTTATATGCATTAATTTTTCCACCTCTACCTGTTACTCTCCTAATAATTTTTAGTTACCAACTTTTAAAAGAATTTAAGCTGTGTTAATTGCCAAAGAAATTCAATGTTTTTCTCTGAAAGTGGAAATTGTCCTGTTGAGAGTCATGATAACATTTACCAACAAAATAAGTGGCCCATATGACATTTCTTTGGACTTTATTGTCATACAGGCTTTTGTTGCAGTTTTTCTTTTGAATAAAAAGAGTGGACTTTATTGTCCAAGTGCCTGAACTCAAATCCAAGCTTCTGTACTTACCAAATATGTGACATTTTGTGAATTAATCATTCTCTGCCTCAGTTTCTTATTTGGGATAAGAAAAATAATAGGACTTCCGTGTAGCTTAAACAGGAAAATATAATTAAGGTACTTAAAACAATGAACACTTAAGCTGGCTACGACTATTATTGTTGCTATTATATACTTTTATATCCATGAACTTCTGTAGTTTTTCAGGACCTATTTCTGGTTTAAAAAGTAGAATTTCTGGGCCAAGGATTTGACCAGTTTAAAGCCTCTTGGTATGTATTACTGAACTGCTTTTCTAAAAAGACTTTACTAATTTATGTTACCAAAGAAACTATAAAAATTCCTATTTTACCTGAGTTAACCACTCCATCATTGCCATTTTGATTCTTTTCTAAGTAATGCTCAAACGTGATACCACACTAAGGCTTTAATTTTCACTTTTTTGATGATTAAGATGATTTCTTCCTAGGAGTTTATTTATTTCTAAAATTGCTAATATTCCTGTCCTATTTTTCTTTGAGGTATTATTGTTTTGCTCATCTATTTTTTTTTTGAGACAGAGTCTCTCTTTGTCACCAGGTGCCAGGCTGGAGTGCAGTGGTGTGATCTCGGCTCACTGCAACCTCCGCCTCCCAGGTTCAAGCAATTCTCCTGCCTCAGCCTGCCGAGTAGCTGGGACTACAGGCGCGCACCACCATGCCCAGCTAATTTTTGTATTTTTAGTGGAGACGAGGTTTCACGATGTTGACCAGGATGGTCTCGATTTCTTGACCTTGTGATCCGCCTGCCTCGGCCTCCCAAAGTGCTAGGATTATAGGCATGAGCCACTGCACCCGGCCTGCTCATCTATTTTTATGAAGCCTCTATTTATTAAGAATATTGATCTTTGTCATATTGTTTATAAATATTTCTTTCTTTTAATTTTAGATTATGTACAGAAATTTAGATTCTTATGTACAGAATTTTTAAAAGCATATGTAGTGGAATTTGTTGACCTGTTTTCTTTGTGATTTCTTTCACCAAAAAGCTGCCTTTTCTAAGATTTATAAAACTTGCTGTTGTCTAAGTTCTGATTAGTGTAGTGAAGAGAATTATTTACTCATCAGTTTCAAGGACTTAATATCACTTGTGGGAGATTAGGAAGTCACTTACATAATCTCAACAGTTTGAGAAGCCAAGGTGGGAGGATCCCTTGAGCCCAAGAGTTCAAGACCAGCTTGGTCAGCATGGCAAAACCTTGTCTTAAAAAAAAAAAAGGAAATATTAGCTGAGAGTAGTAGCGGGTGCCTGTAGTCCCAGCTACTCGGGAGGCTGAGGTGGGAAGATCACTTGGGCTTGGGAGGTCAAGGCTGCAATGTGTGGTGATTGCGCCACTGCATTCCAGGCTGGGTGGTGGAGCAAGACCATGTCTCCAGGGGGAAAAATTTAGTTACTTACTCTTACTGTAAATAAAATTTATAATAAAAAATCATAGCAAATGTTTCTACTAAGTATAAATTCTTAATAAACCAATTAGGTACCCAGTGTCTGCAGATACAGCATACAATAGTTTGCAAAACACTTCTAACATGCATTCTGTAATTTTGTTTCACGTCTCACAAGTACCTTATGAAGTAAAAAAGAGAGATGGGGATTATTACTGACTTCTTACGTACAAACACCAACTCTCAGAAAAAGTTTGACAGAGTTTGGACTTCAACCCAGATCCTCCAATTCCAAATTCATGCTTCACTCACTGTACTACCCTGTCTTCATGTGTTTTGGGAAACTATATGTATACCAGGTAACTTTTTAAGAACCTAACATCTGGGCTGGGTGCGGTGGCTCATGCCCGTAACCCCAGAACTTTTGGGAGGCCGAGGCGGGTGAATCACTGGAGGTCAGAGGTTTGAGACCAGCCTGACCAACATGGTGAAATCCCATCTCTACTAAAAATACACAAATTAGCCAGATGTGATGGCAGGGACCTGTAATCCCAGCTACTCAGGAGGCTAAGGCAGGAGAATCGCTTGAACCCAGGTAGCAGAGGTTGCAGTGAGCTGAAATTGTGCCATTGTACTCCAGCCTGGAGGACAGAGCAAGACTCTGTCTCAAAAAAAAAAAAAAAAAAAAAAAGCAGCTAACTTCTTTGAGTTTTAAAATTTCAAATTCTGTTGTTCCAGACATTCTGCAAGAGAAGGGGAAATGAAATAGCATTTGTTGAGGTAATGTTTATATTTAAAGTATGTTCTTTACATTTAAGCCTCTCTGTTGATTAAAATGCCCTCTGTTTCTGTTTTTTTTTTCCCCTTTGCAGTAACTGTATCATGTCCTGTTAGTAAAGACTTCTTCATATCTTCTCCATGTTACAAACCCTATTTTTTTTTATCGTCTTTTGGTGGGACTTTGTATTGTTACTTCATGATTTGTGCAGATATTTGCACTATCAGTCACAGTTCTATTATTTTTTTCTTTTCCCTTTTGGGGTTTCTATCATTTTTAAGAAACTTAGGTTCAGATCTCCTAGATGTTTAGATCCAAGATGCTTCATATAATCATCATCTCCTTTTATCTCAAAACAGTATATGAGTTAGATATGATTATCTTTTTCATTTTTTTATTGATGATGAACAAACTCAGGTTATCTAACTTACCCAAAGCCTCATGACTAGTAAATATTGATGCCGTGATTAGAACCTAGGCATTTTTGTGCTATATTCTACTGCCTCCCTCGCAGGGATGACTGAAATTCTTTTCACCTGTTATGATCCTGGAAGCAGTTTTTTTAATGTGTCTGAGCAGCTGTAAATGTACTTCTTGGTTCCTATCCCATAAACCTAATTCCATCTCAGGGTCATTCTGCACAGCTTGACTTACACAGAAAAATTAACTTTTAAGAGGTTTACTTTAGCTTGATAGCCATCTATTCACTGATCTAGAAAGCAGGTATCCTGAGTGCAATTTCCTTTTTATAAATGAATACGTTGCTCTATTCTTCTGTGAGCTCATTCTTATAGAGTATCACATTTGCATTATTGTTCCAGTCTAAATGAGGGCATACTGACCTACAGCTCTCAAACCTTCCTGGTCTTCAAATTTCAACAAACAAAGGAGTCTGGGCATTCACACGATAGGGACATTGAATTTTTTTTCTTTTTAGGAGAAATGTAAAAGAAAAGGGAAATGGAAATTATGTGGCAAAAATAGACACAATATTTGGAGTGGAAAAAAGAATTTGTAGAAAAATATGAAAGGAGCTGAATATCCATGACACAGACAAAAGATGACAGAGGGGGAAGACTTTACTTACAGGAGTGATATTAAAAAGGAATTCTGTTGAGGAGAGAGTGAGATGAAAAGCGATTTAGTTGTAGCAGGGTTTTTAACATAAAGTATATATGTAATGCTCAAATGCTGTGTAATCACTGGAATATTCTTATTAGTATTACTAGATAACTCCTATTACATGTTACAGTGTGTGCTAGACAGTTAACCCATTTAATCCTCAAAACAACCCTGTCAGTAAGGGATACCTGTTATCTCTGTTTTAGAAATTAGATTTAGAAAGGCTAATAACTTGCCCAAGGTCACAGAACTGGTAAGCAGTGAAACTGATACACAACTCTAATAGCACTTATCATGATTTGTCATTATTTACTTGTTTACTGCTAACCTCCTTCACCAGAATGTAACCCCCACGAGGAGAAGGCAATGTCTGTCCTTTCACTGATGTATCTCCAGTGTCTGGATTAGGGCCTGACACTTAAGAGTTTGTTCAGTAGTTATTTATCAAATGAAAAAATGAGTGTGTTAATAAAATCCAGTGTAATCTCAGAACCATACTATGATCCTTTTGCAATCATGAATTTTCAGTAAAACATTTTTCATTGATTTGTCATATCTTCCTTCAAACACCTATGTTCATTTTTTCCTGAAGCTTTTATAGATCCAAGGAAGAGGGCTAGCTAATCAACAGAGGATTTGTCCCCTACCCCAGAATAAGAAGCCATCTGGAGATGGTGGAAAGAAAATTTAGTATTTAACCAATTTGAGTCAGCTGTGGTTTCTCAGAATTGTAATTCACAGCAATTGTCCTCTATAATTTTCATGGAATTCAGATGAACAAATAACAGAATGCCATAGCAATCACTATGACAGGCAGTCCTTGCCCACATTGTTTATTAGTTTTCAGATTTATGTCATATTCCTCATTAAATTGTGAATATAACATTATACATAATATATTACTTTCCCAAAACATTTTAAGTATCAGAAGTGAAAGGTAAAGTACATGTAGATGTTATTCTCTAAGGTTTGAGACTTGTTAGATAGTAAAAAAAAAAAAAAAAAAAATGTAAGAAATATGATTTTTTACCTTGTTAAAATGTGAAGTTCCTATATGCCTCCACTGCTCCCACAACTTCCAGCCTCTATCCCAGTGGTTTTCAACTTTGGCTGTGCATTAGAACCATGTAGGGAAATTTTTGCAAATACTAATGCCCAGGGCCTACCTCAAACCAGTCATGTCAGCATCCCTGGGGCTGGGTCCTGGCATCTATATTTTAAAAAAGTAAGTTTCTTTAGCTACTTTTACTATGACACGGATTTGAACCCCTTCATCATGCCTTCCCCTCTCAATATAGTTTCTTTTTTCTTATATTCTTTTAAATGCTTGGTGCTCACCAAAAAACACAGACGTCAATATATGGTCTCACTAGTGAAAAGAAGAGGACTTTAAACAACTTTCTTTCCTTTGATGTAGGCAATAGAAAATTTAAAAAATGTGTAATAATTCAGATACATAAAAATACATAAAGAGTAATGCAATGGGTAGCCATGGGTATACTACGGGATTTAAAATATGGAATATTACTGAACACAGCCCAAACTTGTTGTATAGATCCCTCAAACTGACTTGCTTCTGCAACTAACCCTGCATTTCTCTCTTTTTATTCTATGTTTACATATTCTGTGTTCTAAGTATAGAATATAATATATAGTATTTTGCATTTAAAAATCTTGAAACTTTATAAAAATTTTCTCTGATATATAATACATCCTTTTACAACTTTTATGCTTGAGAGATTTGAATATTTTAATATAGGAAGCTTTAGTTCATTCATTTTCACTGCTGCATTATATTCCATTGAACTAACTATGCCAATATTTATTCTTTCTTTGTCGATGGACATTTATATTGTTTCCATTTATTTTAATGGAGACCAGATTCATTTTCGCTTTTGAATAACAAACTCACACTGTTGATTCATTTTTTACATTTGCTACTGCTAATCTATGATTCTCCTATCCTGTTGCAGTTAATTTTCTGAAAAATTTTTATTCAAGGTCTTACATTTTGTGCCAATCACATTTGATGTTGCTTAAATTCCTGTTTTATTTGAAAATATATCTTATTAGCCTCATCTAATTTTTTACTTTGTTAAAATGTTTTTGGATTGTAATTTGGTCACCTGGTATTTTTAACTACCAGAAGAAGGTATAATAAATCCTTCCATATATTCATTTAACAATGAATATATGGATCTGAATTCATTTAACAATGAATATGTAAGATCTGATAAGAATTATGATGAGTAGGACAAGACTGGTTACACAATGAAGTAGAGTCCATATTTTTTCCATGCTATAGTTTAATTTACCATGGATCAAAGCAAAACTAGTATTGTTTAGAACTAGTTTTGAGTAGCTAGGACTCATGTGACCTTAAACCACCACTGATCTGAAAAAGATTCTGAGACTAACATTGCACTCTAGATTGTCTCTAAAGTGCTGCTAGTGACTCTCTTAGCTGGATTAGTTGATCAGATGAATGAGTGAGAATCTAGGGATCTGTATTAAAGATGAGATCATGCTAGTACTTTTCATCTTAGAGTTGATCCTAATATCAACTTTGTTTCTTTAACTGCTTCTGTGGCTGGCGTTTAAGGGTATTACATCTGTCAACCACAAGGAGGAGCTGTGGCCTAATAAGGAAAAAGCTTACTTTTGATTGAGTGGCAACGCAAAGATCTTGAAGAGGCCACAGCTCAGAAAATGATCTTTCTTGAAAATGACACTTATATAGAAAATTTTGAATGTGTAAGCTAGTCTTTATTTTGACTGGGAAAAGAAATACGACAAATATAACTCAAATAAAGCGCCCCTTCCACTAAGAATAAAATGGGTTTCCTTTTCGTTTTCAAAAACAGTTATCAACTAGTGTTGATGTTGAATGAAATGTTTTGAGGTTTTCAAACAGTATCATTTATTTCAATCTTCATTTTCATTTGCTATTACTGAAAATCTCTTCCTACTTAGGGCTTGAAATCTTGACTATTTTTGCAGAGACAAACGTTCAGTCATTTGGTGTTACCTTTAGTGACAAAATTTTGTATTCCTTTAGTAAGGACTTACCAACTGCTGAAAAAGACCAGCCGATCCAGGGTCAGGCATGATTGTAAATAATATGTTTCAAGAGATGATTGTTGAATATGTTCTTAAGTAATAGTAACGATAACAGATTTGCTAAGTCCTTACTATGCACCATATACAGGGCAGAACAATTTTATATTCATGTCATTTTCATACTCACAACTCTCCTGTGTGGTATTATTGAATCCATTTTATAGATGGTGAAGGTGAGGCTTAGAGAAGGCAAAAAGAGAATGCATGTATGTACTGAATACATTTTATGATGTCATTTAGTTAGGTAGATATTATTACCCTCCATTTTACAGACAAGGAAACAGGCTGCAGAAGACTCGAGGAAAGAACACTTACTGAATACTTATAATGTGTCAGGCATTCTGTTAAGTGCATTCCTGGCATTGTTATTCGATTTCATAACCCTATAGTAAGCTTGCCAGATAGATATCATTATCCCTACATTGCAAATGAGAAAACTGAGGCTCAGAGATGTTAGGTAATTGGCCCAATTTCATACACTCGATGAACAAAAGCAACAAAAACTGGTGGGCAAAGCAGTCCCATCTTTCTCTGAAGTTCATGTTGCCTCAAAGATATGATGTTCTCTCTCTGATACTTCATTTAGCCAAGGTCACAGCGTTAGTAAGTAGACTGAGATTTCTGACTCCAAGTGTGGATGTTTTTTCTACTACATCCTGTCCCTTGTTCTGTGGTTTTAGTTTGTTTTATTGTGTCCTCTACAAAAGTAGAAAAAACTAATTAAGAGTTTGCTTTTTATGAGACATTTTCAAATCCATGTGATTAAGCAACCTTGTATGCCCTGTCTCTAGATTAAATAATTTGACAGCAAATCTTTTAACCTTTACATATCCATCGCTTTTTCAGCTCTCTAATATATTTGTTTATCCTTTTAAGTTTTGTATCTCCCATTATGAGGTAAGATAGTACAAATCTTACTGGTCTATTCTGAAGGGTGTTTTCTGTTTTGGAAGTCTTGCAATGTTCTTAAAGAACAGAGAATGAAGAATAAAATGTGGGTGAAATAATATGACCTAATTTCCTATTTGTTAGGTTCATATGACTTTGAGGTATACTAGAAGATAGTGAAAGAAATTTTATAGATCTAAAACCCATATTGTGTATTGAAGGACTGGGTTTGCCTACACAACTATACCTACAATATAAAGCAGATATACTTTCATATAATTTCACTAAAAAAGAGCACTTTAACCTCCTGAATCTGCATCATTGTTCCCGAAGGCTAGTGTTTCTATATACCATGTGAAAAATATATTCTCCAAGAGATCAGGATTCTCAAAGATTTTAAGACTTGGTCTTTAAATATGTAGTCAGATAAACCAATGCACTATATTTCTGTCTATTTTTCTCAAGCATAGCCACCAACATTACT
This sequence comes from Alouatta palliata, assembly GCA_004027835.1. Taxonomy (NCBI): domain Eukaryota; kingdom Metazoa; phylum Chordata; class Mammalia; order Primates; family Atelidae; genus Alouatta; species Alouatta palliata. Next base: position 11,117 of record PVKV010016153.1, read on the forward strand.
TTGATGAATATGTGTTAATACTTGCTTAAACACGAGGACAATTTTATCTGCAGGATTTAAGTGAGCCACTCTAACAAAACTGATACTCTTGCAAAATGTGTTTGTCATCTATTTCTTTCTCTTTTGTTTGCTTTCTGAGATACCTTGCTCAGCTTCTTGAAGAGAATGTTATATTTGTCTAATCAATAGAGTAGGCAGCCTAATTTTAACAATGAAAAAGAAAGCTCCACTTGCCAAATAATAGATATTCCGGGGTATGACACAGTGGGACCAGATTTTAAGGGTCTGTCCCTGAGAGGAAAGCTACCAGCAGGTGGCAATACTCCTACATGGAATCCCTGTCCAGACAAACGGACAGTGCCTAAAGTAAACCGATACCCCAGTGAAGTCACATGCCATTTCAGAGAAACCTGATAGCTTTGGCTGGGTAGGAGCCCATTTAACATTCTCCTTCAGCTATTATCTCATCTCTCCATTCCATTTGACAATTCTCCAACTCAGCATTTTGTATACACCATCCTAAAGGTCATGCATGGCCTCTAGGGTGGGTGCTTTGAATGTGGTCCCTGAGTTTGGTATTAGAAGCAGACGATTTTAACAAGTAACTTGTGTTGACTGTTCTCAGCAGTGACCTTGATGGGGCTAATTGCTGTACCTCCATGATCTCCTGGCCTTGGCCTAGTGGTAGGCTTTTAGGATAACTCACTACTCTCTTGCTTGCAAAATCCACTTGCAAAGGTACTGTAACCTCCCAAAACTGGTTGAGATATGGAAACTCAGGTAATGTGAGGCCTATGTCTGATATTTTATTTCTTTTTTGCACATTTTAAGATTTATTCTCTTTATAGGACAACTTCTCTGACTTTATATTTTTTCTCATTTATATGTATGTATCAAGACACTTTTGATGGCAATGAAAAACCCATCTCAAACTAGTTTAAACAATGATTGTGGTTTTTTTAAAAATATTAAATCCTGAGATAAAGTGATCTTCAGGGTTGGTTAGTTTTGTGGCTAAACATTGACACTGAACATTGAGATTCTTCTGTATCTCCACTATATCCTTCATAGCATTGGCTCCATCCTCAGACTTCTTTTTATGATTATAATGTGGCTCCCAGAAGTTCAGCATCATCCAAGAGAAAAGACTCACTCTCTACCCTAAAACTGCTGAGAGGCCTGTGCATCCTCAAGCCAGCTACTGGCAAGGAGAGAGGAATTAGTGTGCTTGACTAAGATTAATCATTTGAACTGGAATGGAAGTTAAGGAGAAATTTGCTATGTTTACTGTAATATCTGTGGAACTTGTTTGTACCTGAAATCTGTTTTTAGGTTGATTTTCACTCTCTTGTTACTCCCTAAAAAATTTGAGAAACAAAGTATTTAAAGAATGGTTATATCAAACTAAAAGATCAAAAGGGAGATGTCTGTTATGAAAGTAAAAAATTTTCAGTCTAAATTCACAGGGTTTTGGGTAGACCAGTTACTAAAAAAGGTATATCATCATGTTTCCATTTTATGAAAATTATTTGGAGCATTATGTAAACTGTGAAAAACAGGCTTTTGTTTTAATCATGTCAAGACACAAGAGAATGACCTCAGATTTTTTTAAAGAAAATATTCTTCTCTATAAATAGTATTCTTAAGTTTGATACAATCATAACACTATTTTAATTTTCTGGACCTCAGTTTCCATCTCTGTAAAAGAAGAAGTGGTGGATTTCTCAGCTTTTATTAAGCATATAGTTAACAATAAATATTCCTGCTTATTGGAGTATCTATGTCAATAAAGAAATAATTCATCAGATTTCTGTGAATTTTCTGTTTAATGTGCAGGTCACCATTTGGTTTTATACTGTGTCATATTCAACTTTATTTCATAAATCTACTTGAGATTTAAAATTTAATTTATTTCACAACAATTTTAAACTTGCAAAAAAATTGCAAGAACAGCATTAAAAAACTCCTGTATTCTCTTTATCTAGAGATCCCATTCAAGTTTCACTCATTGCCTCATTGACATCCTTTATAGCATAAGGTCTCAAGTCACATGCTGCAACCAGTTTTCATGTCTCTCTAGGTTCTTTTAATCTGGCCTCATTCCCTAGTCTTTCCTTGCATTTCATGTCCTTGACATGTTTTAGTGTCACAGATCAGTCATTTTGTGGAACTGTCCTTCAATTTGAGTTTTCAAATGTTTCCTCATGATCAGGTTATACAAATTTTGGCAAAAATATCACAGAAGTAATACGTTCTTCTTGAATACAATTAGATGACACATAAGGCCAATTTTCTCCCATAGAGTGGTATAAATTCTGATTACCTGATTAACATACTGTCTCCCAGGATCCTCCATTGTAAAGTTGCTTTTTAATCCTTTGTAATTAAGTATTTTATGTGGAAATACTTTGTAACTATATAAATATCTGTTCCTCATCTCACTCTAACCTACTTTTAGCATCCGTTGATGTTTCTTGCTTCAATTAATTATTACTATGATGGTTTCTAAGTGGTGCTTTTTCTAATTCCATCTAGTTAGACAAAATAGATGTCTCATTCCTTCTACGTTTATTAGCTTTATAAGGTAAACAGATTCCTTTGCTCTCTTTTTACGTATTTATTTGGATCAGTGTAGACTCATGGATTTCTGTTTTATTTGATGTTTCATAATACGTTGTTGTCATTATTTCGACATTCAAATTATCCCAGATTTGGCCATAAGATGCCCCGTTATGCTGGCTTCTGTGTCCTTTTGACTTATCTTCACAGTTCTTTTAGCATATTATTGCCATTTGGCACCAAAAGATGTTTTAGGCTAATCTTCTACTTCCTTGCCAAGCCCTGGATTCAGCCATTTCTCTAAGAAGTCCTAGTTACTTTGAATGTAGACTGAAATTTGGAAAGCAAGATCTGGTTGCTGGATGTTATTTAATAGATGGGTTTATTGCTATTCGGTGTTGCTGTTCCAAGGCCAGAGCCAAGAAATACACACAAATACACACATCCCTTGACACACACACACACACACACACACACACACACACACACACTCTGAAACCATCAGTTCATGCTAATAAGTCCAATTCCTATCCAATACATAGGTTTGTTCTCAGTCATTGAGAAACCTGGGTCTCATTATCATTAATTTGCCGAATCCTGTTTATGTAGCCAATTACTGACCTTGTCAGGCTGTCCCTTCTTCCTAACTCCAACATTACCTTTACATTGGCTGCTATTTACTAGCTGTAACAAGGCTGACCCTGCCATCTGTCTCCAAAACTATCTTCAAGAGGCCAACATTACTGAGCTTCTGAGGCTGCTTTTTCTCTCCAGCTCCAATCTTGTCCTCCTGCAGGACACATTCTGCCCTTATGTGGTCTACCAGATGAATTCTGGAATTCTGGACTGAAGAAAGAGAGAAGGAAGGAAGGAAGGAAGGAAAAAAAAGAAGAATGGAGAATTAAGAAATCATCAATTAATATAAATAGCAGATATTTGCAACCATAATTAAGTTAGAATGCATGCCCATGACTTGCTATTTATTTTTCAGTGATTTCTTTTAAGTTTCATGTGAAAATCTACCTTAAAAATTTGTATTATTTTTTCTTAAAAAGACAAATATACAAACTTAAAATACTATAAAAATAATAAAATGATTGCTTGTAACCTGGATTTGGTATATGCAGGCAAATTAATGCAGCCCACTATGAATATCTCAAAAGTAATTATTATGTGAGGATTAAATGAGTTGATTAATGTAGGAGTCTTAGAATAATGTCTGGTAGTAAGCACTATTTTAATTGTAGCCATTATTATGTTATCACTATTTGTATTTCTAACTCTTTTTTTTAACAGTCCATTCTGATTTTATTTTTTTTTATTTTTTTATTGTGCTTTAAGTTCTGAGCTACATGGACAGATCATGCAGGATTGTTGCATAAGTACATTCATGGCAATGTGGTTTGCTGCATCCATCCCCCTGTCACCTATATCTGGCATGTCTCCCCATGTTATCTCTCCCCAACCTCCCCACCCCCTGCTGTCCCTCCCCTTGCCCCCACAACAGACCCCAGTGTGTGAGGCTTCCTTCCCTGTGTCCATATGTTCTCACTGTTCAACACTCACCTGTGAATGAGACATGCAGTGTTTGATTTTCTGCTCTTGTGTCAGTTTGCTGAGAATGATGGTTTCCAGATTCATTCATGTCCCTACAAAGGACACAAACTCATCATTTTTTATGGCTGCATAGTATTCCATGGTGTATATGTGCCACATTTTCCTTGTCCAGTCTATCATTGATAGGCATTTGGGTTGGTTCCATGTCTTTGCTATTGTAAACAGTGCTGCAATAAGCATATGTGTGCATGTGTCTTTATAATAGAATGATGTATAATCCTTTGGATAAATACCCAGTAATGGGATTGCTGGGTCAAATGGAATTTCTGTTTCTAGATCCTTGAGAAATTGCCACACTGTCTTCCAAAATGGCTAAACTAATTTACACTCCCACCAACAGTGTAAAAGTGTTCCTGTTTCTCCACATCGTCTCCAGCATTTGTTGTCTCCAGATTTCTTAAGGATCGCCATTCTAACTGGTGTGAGATGGTATCTTAATGTGGTTTTGATTTGGATTTCTCTAATGACCAGTGATGATGAGCATTTTTTCATATGTTTGTTGGCCTCATATATGTCTTCTTTTGAAAAGTGTCTGTTCATATCCTTTGGCAACTTTTGAATGGGTTTTTTTTTTTTCTTGTAAATCTGCTTTAGTTCTTTGTAGATTCTAGATATTAGCCCTTAGACAGATGGGTAGATTGCAAAATGTTTTTCCCATTCTGTTGGTTGCCAGTTCACTCTAATGATTGTTTCTTTTATTGTACAGAAGCTCTGAAGTTTAATTAGATCCCATTTGTCTATTTTGGCTTTTATTGCCAATGCTTTTGGTGTTTTAGCCATGAAGTCCTTGCCTATGCCTATGTCCTGAATGGTTTTGCCTAGGTTGCCTTCTAGGGTTTTTTGGTTTCTTACTCTTTTTTTTTTTTTTTTAACAGAAATATTTGTCATTTGAGTTTTTATTGTAATATCTCTAACTTCTTTTAAAGTTACCCTAGAGAAAGGGGCTTGAAGATGGCTGACTAGAGGAATCCAACACTTGGCCTCTTTCAAGAAGGACCGAAATAGTAGGTGGGTAATTCTACTTCAAATAGATCATTAAAGAGAGAACACTGAAATTCAACAGAGAAGTGATGGAAAACACCTAAGACACAGAAGGAGAGGGAAGCAAAGCAGCCAGCTTGGCCAGGATTGGCTGGAGACCCACAGAGGTTCCATAATGTGAGAGAGAATAAGTGAAAGACCCCCAGTGGTTCACATTTCCACTGTGGACTCCTGCAACTTTACCCATGGGAGCAGCTTTTGTAGGCCCTGAGAATGGCATAGTGACCTGCCTGGAGACTGTGCAGTGGCATTGCTCCAGAGAGGGAGTTCATCCTGGGTCCCAAATACTTCCTGAGTCCTAATCAGGTGCAGCATGGTGCCATTTTGAGAGCTCAGCCCCCGTAGTCTCCATCCCGCCCTGGGCCACAACAACCCCTGCATCTCCACATCCCTGGAGCTACACTGATGTACTCCCGAGTTCACCTGGAGACTGCAGAAGTATGATGCCAGCTGGACCCAGTGGAATGTCAGGCTTCCCAGCACTCTAGCACAAACTTGTCTGTGCCCCACAGAATGGGCTGTGCAGGTCACCAAGGAGGATGTTACCAGGACAAAATGAGCTAAAACATGCTCTCTCTAAAGTCTGAGAACCACCTACCAAGGAAACTTGCCACAGACAGCAACCTCAATCCCCACCCACAGCAGCAGGACAAGCTATGCTGCCACCTGCAGTAGCTGCTGTTGCAGTTGAGGGCCAAAGTGCATGGCACTAGCAGTGACCCTGGCCCTCTAGCATCAGGGCTGCTACCATGTACTTGCATATACCATGAGGACTAGCTTCCCTTATTGCTGCTGCTGCCACTGATGCCACTGCTGCCACCACCGAAGGCCAAAGCACCCTCCCCAACTGCAGAGCCTGAGAACTGCCTGTATGTGGCTGTAATCACTCTACAGCAACTCTGACCCCTAGCAGCAGGGCCACAGCACACTTGTACATGCTCTGAGGACAGACTCCCCAGCCTATTGCTGCTGCTGCTGCTGCTGCAGTCACCGAAACATTCTGCCAGGAGCCTGGCATCACCTTGCCCTGCCCACTACAGCACCACTTGAGTGCACCAGTGGGAGGCCTGAGTAGAGACCTGCTCACCCTTACTTCTCTCAGTGCTTGAGCATACTGCCTTGGGTCTTGGGGATTGCCCCATCCTGTTCACCACCACTGGCATCTGTGTACTCTTCCCAATGGACTCAGGTTGTGCCCTCCCATCCTGCTGCTAATGCCATAGTTAGCAACTACTTGCATGTGCCATCTGGAAGTTTGGGGAGTGGCCTGCTTAGCTCATTGCAGCAAATGCTAACACCAGTGCATGCCACTTCAAAGCCCAAGGGATGTCGCACTGATGCTACTGCCATCACCCATGCTACACATGCTATCCAGAGAACCAAGGGTCTGCCTACCTCCATGACCTATGGCTACCACTGCTGATACCCAAGCAAGCTGTCCAGAGGCATGATAATCAGCTCATTTGTGTCTGCTAATATCGGTGCCCATGTATGCTGACTGGGACCCAAGGACAGGCATGCTTGGCCCACTGCTGCCACCACTGGGGTCCAAGGAGTGGCCCACCTGGCATCCCCATTCCCAATAAAACCTCACCACAGCCTCTATTAACAACTACAGCCTAAGCCACTGAAGAAATCACAGGTGGCATGAACAGTGTTTACAGCTGAAGAAATGATATAGAGACTACACTACTGCATACACCCAGAATCAAAGCTAAAGTGTCCTACCTAACCAACACTATAGTTATATCTTCAGGAAAAAGTCATCCCCCATGAAAGTCAATCCAAAAAATTGGAAGAAGTGACTGTTACACAAGATATGCGTATCAATGAAAAGACATAAGAAACATGAAAAAGCCAAGGAAATACAACATCTCCAAAGGAAGACAAGAATTCTCCACATACGATTCAAACAAAAACAAAATTTATAAAATTCTGGAAAAATAATTCAAAGTAATGTCTTAAGAAATCTCAGTGAGATACAGGAGAACACTGATAATACAATGAAATCAGTAAAAATAATTCAGGATATGAATGTAAAATTCACCAGAGGTATAGATATCATTAAAAAATACCAAACAGAAGTTCCAGAACTGAAGAATTCAATGAATGAAATAAAAAAGTTATTCAAGAGCTTTAACAATAGAAGAAGCAAATTCAGAATGAAAAGACAGGTTTTTCTTTTGAAATTACCTAGTCAGACACAAACAAACAAAACAAAGAAGAAATAATAAAAAAGAATGAACAAAGCCCACATGACATATAGGACTTCCTACAGGAACCAAATATTTGAATTTTGTGTGTTCTAGAAGGTGACGAGACCAAAGGCATAGAAAACCTGTTTAATGAAACAACATCAGAAAACCTCCCAAGTCTAGTAAAAGATTTCGACATACAAATACAAAAAGCTTACAGATCACCAAATGGATACAACCCAAAAAGGCCTTCACAGCACATTATAGTCAAACTGTCAAAAGTCAAAGACAAAGAAAGAGATAATTCTAAAAACAGCAAGAGAAAAGAATCTAGTCACATAAAAGGGAGCCCCCATCAGGTGAACAGTGGATTTCTCAGCATAAACCTTACAAATCAAGAGATAATAACATGCTCTATTCAAAGTGGTGAAAGAGAAAACTGCCAGCCAAGAAAGAGTAGCTTGCCCATCAAAGTTATCCTTCATAAATGAAGGCAAAAGAAAGTCTTTCCTAGACAAGCAGAAACTAAGGGAATTTATCACCACTAGACTGAATCTACAAGAAATGCTTAAGGAAATCTTCCAATGGGATGTGAAAAGATGATATCTATCATCATAAAAACACATGAAAATATAAAACACAAGAGTAGAAAAAACACACAAATAAAGGAAAACACTCAAATATTACCACTAGAGAAAATTACCAAATCATAATGGTAAACAACAAGAGAAGAAAAGGAACAAAGATATACACAACAACCAGAAAACTACAAAATGATAGGAATAACTCCTCATATATCAATAAAAACCTTGAATGTAAATAAATTTAATTTTCCACTTTGAAGATATAAATTGGCTGAATAAATTTAAAAAATCCATGACCTGACTATAATGATGCCTACAAGAAACTCACTTCACCTATAAAGACACATATCGACTAAAAGTAAGGAGATGGAAAAAGTGTTCCATAAAAACAGAAACCAAAAGTAAGCAGGAATGGCTATACTTATCACTAATAGAAGAGAATTTAAATTAAAAATAGTGAAGTGAGACAACAGACATCAGAAAATAGATTCTAAATATATATGCACTTAATACTAGTGCATCCAATATATAAAGCAAATATTATATCTGTGGGGGGCCTTTGGCCAGGCCTCAGATGATGAAAGTTGCCATTTACCAGAAATCACACGGACTTTCTCAACTGTAAACAACTTGCAGCTGCCTCTATCTTTCCAGGCTGAGCTTCCTCTGCCTCGAGATTTCCTCGGGCTGCCCCTCCTCCCTCACCTCCCAGTTACTTGCAGCTGCCTTTATAAGCTGCTTTCCCCCGCTGAATAAACGAGACTTGATCAGAGTCCTGTCTTGTCTCCATTCTTTGTGCCTCCTGTCCCTCTTTCATCCTCACTCCCTCTCCCTCGTCCCAGTTGTTGTCCTGCAGGTCGGGACATATATCTAAAAGGAGAGATCAACTACAATAGTTACTGGGGACTGCAACACCCCATTCTCAGCATTAGACAAATCATCTAGACAGAAAATCAACAAAGAAACATCCGTTGGATTTAAACTGTACTTTAGACCAAATGGATGGAACAGACATCCATGGAACATTTCATCCAACAGCTGCAGAATACATATTCTTCTCATCAACACATAAAAACATTCTCCTAGATATACTATATATTAGGAAACAAAAGAAGTCTCAAAAATTTTTAAAAAATCAAGTGCGTACCAAGTATCTTCTCAGACCACAATAGAATAAAACTAGAAATCAATAAAAAGAGGAACCTCAGAAACTGTATAAATACTTGGAAATTAAACAACATGCCCCTGAATAACCAATATGTCAATGAAGAAATTAAGAAGAAAATTTAAAAATTTCTTAAAATAAATTAAAATGGAAACACAGCATGCCAAAACCTATGGGATACACCAAAAGCAGTGCTATGAGGGAAGTTTATAGTAATAAATGCCTACATTAAAAAACTAAATATTTCCTATAATGTAATGATGTGCCTCAAAGAACTAGAAAAGCAATAACAAATCAAACCCCAAATAAAGAGAATGAAAGAAATAATAAAGATCAGAGCTAAATGTCCCAATTAAAAGACACAGACTGACAAATTGGATAAAGACTCAAAACCCATCAGTGTGCTGTATTCAGGAGACCCATCTTATGTGCAAAGACACACATAGGCTCAATTTAAAGGAATGAAGGAAGATTTACCCAGAAAATGGAAAAAAAAAAAAAAAAGCAGACTAATCATAGTCACTGATAAAACAGACTTTAAACCAACAAAGATCAAAAGAGACAAAGAAGGGCATTACAGAATGATGAAAGGATCAATGCAACAAGAAGAGTTAACTATCCTAAATATGTATGCACTCAATACAGGAGCACCCAGATTCATAAAGTAAGTTGTTAGAGACCTACAAAGAGACTCAGACTTCCACACAACAATACTGGGAGGCTTTACCACCCTAATTTCAATTTTAGACAGATTAACAAAACAGAAAATTAACAAGGATATTTAGGACTTGAACTCAGCTCTGGACCAAGTGGACCCAATAGACATCTACAGAACTCTCCACCCCAAATAAACAGGATACATTATTCTCAGCACCACATAGCACTTATTCTAAAATTGACTACATAATTGAAGTAAAATGCTCCTCAGCAAATGCAAAAGAAGAGAAATCATAACAGTCTCTCAGACCACAGTGCAATCAAATTAGAACTCAAGATTAAGAAACTCACTCAAAACCACACAACTACATAGAAACTGAACAACCTGCTCCCAAATGACTGGTGAGAAATAACAAAATAAAGACAGAAATAAATAAGTTATTTGAAACTAATGGAAATAAGACACAACATACTAGAATCTGTGGGACTCAGCTATAGCAGTTTTTAGAGGAAAATTTATAGAACTAAATGCCCACAGGAGAAAGCAGGAAAGATCTAAAACCGATACTCTAACATCACAACTAGAAAAGCAAGAGTAAAGAAATTCAAAAGCTAGCAGAAGACAAGAAATAACTAAGATGATAAAAGATCTGAAGTATGTAGAGACACAAAAAACCCTTAAAAAAATTCATGAATCCAGGAGCTGTTTTTTTTTTTGAAAAGATTAATGAAATAGATAGACCACTAGCTAGACTAATAAGGAGGAAAAGAGAGAAGAATCAAATAGACACAGTAAAAAATGATAAAGGGGGATATCACCACTAATCCTGGACACATACACTTTTGCAAGACTAAACCAGAAAGAAGTTGAATCCGTCAATAGACCAATAACAACTTCTGAAATTGAGGCAGTAATTAATAGCCTGCCAACCAAAAAAAAAGCCCAATCCAGATGAATTCACAGCCAAATTCTACCAGAGGTATGAAGAGGAGCTGGTACTATTCCTTCTGAAACTATTTCAAGCAATAGAAAAAGAGAAACTCCTCCCTAACTCATTTTATGAGACCAGAATTATCCTGATACCAAAATTTGGCAGAAACACAACAAAAAAAGAAAATTTTAGGCCAATATCCCTAATGAACATTGATGTAAATATCCTCAATAAAATACTGGCAAATCAAATCCAGCAGCGCATTAAAACGCTTATCCACCACAATCAAGTCAGCTTCATCCCTGGGATGCAAGGCTGGTTCAACATATGCAAATCAATAAATGTAATCCATCACATAAACAGAACAAATTACAAAAACCATATAATTATCTCAATAGATGCAGAAAAGACCTTTTATAAAATTTAAGACCTCTTCATGCAAAAAACACTCAACAAACTAGGTATTGATGGAACATATCTCAAAATAATAAGAGCTACTTATGACAAACCCACAGCCAATATTATACTGAATGGGCAAAAGCTGGAAGCATTCCCTTTGAAAACTGGTACAAGATAAGAATGCCCTCTCTCACCACTCCTATTCAACATAGTATTGGAAGTTCTGGCCGGGACAATAAGGCAAGACAAAGAAATAACGGTATCAAATAGGAAGAGAGAAAGCCAGATTATCTCTGTTTGCAGATGACATGATTGTATGTTTAGCAAACCTTATCCTCTCAGACCAAAAACTCCTTAAGCTGGTAAGCAACTTCAGCAAAGTCTCAGGATACAAAATCAACGTGCACAAATCACAAGCATTCCTATATACCAATAATAGACCAACAGAGGGCCAAATCAAGAGCGAACTCCCATTCACAGTTGCTACAAAGAGAATAAAATACCTAGGAATACAATTTACAAGGGATGTGAAGGACCGTTTCAAGAAGAACTTCAAACCACTGCTCAAGGAAATGAGAGAACACAAACAAAGGAAAAACATTCCATGTTCATGGATAGGAAGAATCAATATCGTGAAAATGTCCATACTACCCAAAGTAATTTATAGATTCAATGCTATTCCCATCAAGCTACCATTGATTTTCTTCACAGAATTAGAGAAAATTACTTTAAATTTCATATGGAACCAAAAAAGAGCCTATACAGGCAAGACAATCCTAAGCACAAAGACCAAACCTGGAGGCATAACACTACCTGACTTCAAACTATACTACAAGGCTGCAGTAACCAAAACAGCTTGGTACTAGTACCAAAACAGATATAGAGATCAATGGAACAGATCAGAGGCCTCAGAAATAAGACCATACATCTACAACCATCTGATCTTTGGCAGGCCTGACAAAAACAAGCATTCCCTATTTAATAAATGGTGTTGGGAAAACTGGCTAGCCATAGGCAGAAAACTGTAACTCGACCCCTTTCTTACTCCTTATACAAAAATTAACTCAAGATGTAGTAAAGATTTAAATCCAAGACCTTAAACCATAAACATTCTAGAAGAAAACCTAGGCAGTACCATTCAGGACATAGGCATGGGCAAAGACTTAACCCTAATTTCAGTGTGATGGTATTGGAGGTAGGGCCTTTGGGAGGTAATTGGTTTATGAAGATGGGCCCTCCTGAATGGAATTAGTACCCTTATAAGAAGCCAGTGAACTAGCTAGTTCTCTTTCTGCCATGTGAAGATACAATGAGAAGTTGTCAGTCTGCAACCCAGAACACAGCCCTCACCAAAACCTAACCAACCATGATGGCATTCTTATCCCAGACTTCCTGCCTTCTCCAGAATGATGAAAAATACATTCTTTTTGTTTATAAGCCACCAAGGTTATGGCACTTTGTTATAGCAGCTGAAATAAGACACAAACTTCTTCTAAACTTAATTTATAATATTTATTTTTTATATAAATTATTGATTAAGATTTCTTCTCATTTTCTTTCTCTTCCTCCTCCTCCTGCATAGGCATTATTTTGGCAATTAGTTACTAAACCTAGCCACCCCATTCCCCGCCCACTCCTATAACTCTGCTCTATTTTCACTCTTCTTCTCCTGCTTTTTTTGTGAATGTCAATGTTACTCAATTTCTGGGGGTAAGACATCCCCCTGTATGGGAGTTCAACTCTGCAGACTAGGGCAATGGGCTCTGGACTTGGTTGTGTGACCTGTGCAAGTTGCCAACTACTCTGAGCTTCAGGTTTCTTCAACTGTAAAGTGGACCTAAGTAGGGTTACCTCTTAGGGTTATTATGTGATTTAAATGAGACAATTTGATGAAGTACTAAACACAGCACTAAAAAATGTTTGTTATTATTATGCTTATTATTACAAAATAGAGGGATTTTGGCATTTACATTGTCTTTCTTCTCTTTCCTTGAATATCTTCCTTCCATATCTTAAATGTTTGTCCTAAAGCTGAGAAAAATGGATATATGCAGCTTCTAACAGTTGTCTGTTAGTAGTGTCTGTAAAACAAACTAAATTATTGGATGTTTTAGGGTGACATGGTGAATTTGGGATTGTGGAACCAAAGACAGGTAACTCTTGAGAGTTTTTTAAGGGCATGGAATCTGGAGCCAGACTGCCTGAGTCTGGATCCTGGGTTTCCTCCACTCAGTAGTTGTGTGACGCTGGGAAAATTGCTTACCCTCTCTGTGTCTCAGTTTCCTCATCTGTAAAAGGGAGATGATAATAAAATCCTTATTTCATAAAGTTGTGGGCTGGACATGGTGGCTTATGCTTATAATCCCAGCACTTTGGGAGGTGAAGGCAGGAGGGTAGCTTGAAGCCAGGAGGTTGAGATCAGCCTAGGCAGCAAAGCTAGATCTTGTCTCTCCCCTCCCCCTCCAAAAAAAAAAAAAAAACTAGCTGAATGTAGTATTATGTACCTGTAGTCCCAGCTGCTAGGGAGGCTCAGGCAGGAGGATGGCTTGAACTGAGGAGTTCAGGGCTGCAGTGAACTATGATTGTGTCACTGCACTCTGACCTGGGCAACAGAGTAAGAACCTGTCCCTAAAAAAATAAAAATAAAGTAGAATAAAGCTATTGTGAGAATTCAATAAGTTAACATGTAAAAATACTTAGATTAATGCCTGGCACTTAGCAAGCACTGTATACATATTAGCTGTTCAACTATTGATCTGTAATAGCCTTTCCACAAGCATAGGAAGTTTTTCTGTCACCACAACTAAATTGCTACTATTTTTTGTGATTTAGATGTTCTTTTCCTTTATATGTAGGAAGTCAAATTTTTGTAGTGTGTGTTTGTTCATATATATACATATATGTAGATAAATACATATAGTTTTGTTTTTTAACATTTCTATTTTACTGAAATACTATTTTGATTGTTTGTGGTGTGGAAGGGACATTTTTCCTTTAGTCTTTGTCCATATGAACAAGTGAGACGGAGTTGGACCAAAGCACATCACTAGTGTGATTGATTGGAGGGTGTCTGGATGGCTGAGAAGCAGTCATGGATGCCTCCCCTTGTCTCCACATGACTCAGATGTAGAAAAAGCCATGGAGAACCAAGTCAACTGAATATTTTGGATCAGTACATTAAAAATTTATTTTTATTTTTTGTCTTTTTTAAAGCATACTGAAGGTGAGAGGATCAGTCCATTTTGTTTGTGGCATAAAACCTCATATAGTCTCTTTTAAGTCGCTGGTGCCTTTTCTTCCCTGGCTGATTAGAGCAACTAAGATTAGTGTTTTTCATTTTAGACTCCAATTCACTGGCAAAGGAGATGTCTTTTTGCATGGGTGTCATGTTATTTTGATAAAATATTTATTTTTTGGAAAAGTTTTTTTTTTGTTATTTGTTTTCCATGAATTGGGCCAGTACAGATTAGGCTTTGAATGTAATTGTTATTTAAAACACAGATTACACTTAACATCTGTTCATATTTTTCTTAGAGGTAGTATGGTTTAATAAAAAGAACATTAATCCGTTAAACAACTGTATATTACATATCTAATAAATGCTATCCAGCTGTGCTGGATGATGAGTCAATATGTATCTATACGTGCATTGCCTCCTCCATTCTTCATATAAAGATATTTTTATAACTTACATCTGGTAGGAGACAGATATTAATCTAAGAATCATGTAAATATAAAAGTAATCATGATTGGGGAAAGAGCATGGTACTGAGAGAAAGTATATTAGGAGAAAATTGTGTCTACTCAGACAGGCCAAGGAAGGCTACTCAGACAGGCCAAGGAAGCTCAAGTGGCACTTGAACTGAGATCTGGAGGACAAGCAGGAGATAAGGAGAATATTCTGAACAGAGGCCTTGTGTATGCAAAGGTCCTGTGGCAGGAAGGAGCATGGGTTGTTTGAAGAGTAGAAAGGAAGTTAGTGTTGTCAGTGTTCCGAAGCAAGGACGAGTTTGGTGAAAAGATGATGAGACTGTTGAGCAAGGTAGGAGCCAGAGTGACCAGAGCCTTGAGGTCCGTATTAAGCACTTGTTTGTTGGAGAAAGAACTGTCAGATGTTGAGAGAAGCTCAGGCCATGGCTTCTGGTATGTGAATAGAAGAAGGAGAAATGCAATAAGATGGCTAATAATTAAGGCTATAAGTTAATATTCTTGATACACAAAGTACAATTCATATAGGTATGCTATTCATAAGACAATTACAGAATTTACAAAAAATCAGTTTAAAGTATACTACAGATGGTATGGATGATAATAGGACACTAATTTAAAGTTGTATAATGAGCATCTTCTCTCACTTCTGTCACCGTGTCTTTGTGACTATAGGTAAATCCCAATTTGAAGGTAGGATGGAACTTTAAATTTGTGATCTTTCGTGATTGTGAGGCTTAGGCCAAATGACTTCCTTTGTGCATCAGTGATAGCCTCTAAATGGAAAATGATGGAAATGTTTCAAGCAAGAGAAAGTGAGGTAGTTAGATATATGTATTGAAAAAAATAACTTTCAGTGTAAATTTATTGTACAGGGGCCCGTGAGAATTTGGGGAGATCAATTACGATACTATCTCAGTAGTCCTGATGAAAGATAATAGAAGCATGTACCAGGGTGACAGCAGTGGAGCTAGAAAGAAACAAAGATTGTTTTAATCTTTTTAAAGGATGAAATATAGAGAACAACCATAATTTTAGACTTTATAGAATGATGCCCTCATACTGGTGCTAGAATTTGGTAGCTTTACTGAAAGGTAAACAAAAATTACTATACCAATATAGTAATTCTTTTTTTCCACATAATGATGCCTTTTCATGTTCTTATATGTGGCTATACTTTAAACTTTTTATTTGCCAAACAGCTATTTGCATATATAAACAGTCACTTGGGCGTGCAATTCACATAATTTGCACATGTTAATATTTACACTTTAGCTTTGTTTTTAATGCAGAAATTGAACAGGACTTGCCAAAAAACATTTATTGAGCACCAACTACGTGCCAGGTTATAAAGAATTTTCATTTAGAACCTCTATATTTTTGGATTTTCTCCCTAAAATCTTATACTTTGTATAATAATTTTGAAAAAATTTAAACAGTTTCAACTTAGTTTCAAATAGCTTAAAGGTTAGAAGTAAAAAGGAAAAAGAAGTTGTGCTCTTTAGTTCTTCAATGTTGGGAGGCAAATGTCTTGTCTTAAGAATCCTGTTAGTCTTTTCACCCTGTCTTTCCCACAATGTGCCCAGAATAATTGATTATCCTTGTATGATTCTACGAGCATTGCATTATAAAAAGCAGAAAACAATGGACAAAGATAATGAAATCTCACATTTTGCCCTTCCTACCTTTTTCTTTCAAACTAACCTGGGTAAATAAAAGTTCACATAAAAGCCTTTGAAATTTCATCATGGGTTTTTTGAAAGAGGTGAAAATTGACCTAAAAGCATTTGACCTATAACTTGGCAGCTACTGAAAGTCTAGCCTCATAATTCAGTGGTTCAGTGACAGCTTTTGCCTATAAACCCAAGTCTTCATTTCACTGACGTTTTCAGGTTTAGTCTCCTTGAAAATGCTAACAAAAGTGAAGCATATCATTTCTCTGCTTGGGACAGCAATGGTGATGTTTATGGAACCATTTGCTGTCTCAGGGGTAATCTCCCGGATAATTTGGATTAACCTTACCGGTTCTCTAGATACCACATTACCCAGGGTGGATGATCTCCAGAATAACCTTTTCAGATCTTAAAGTTTTAACCGAGCACCATGTTTTATCAAAAAACTTTCAACAGAAATTCAACTATTGAACCAGGCTTACTTCAACTCTTTTGATAGTGGCCTTTATCCAGGCAAGAAAGCATAATATCTTCTGTGAATCATTCTAATTAGAAAGTGGGGCATCCTGACATCTCTTTCTGTTTACTTTTTTCACAAGACAGTTGTTATATATCAAAATGCCTCTCTCCTCACATCTGGTCAAGTTTCGAAATTGATTAGCCAGAAAAAAGGGGAAGATGCTTTTGTTAGTTTATTTGCTAGTAAAGAATTTGTTTAAATGAGTGGAGACTTTTTTCTAAGGAAGAATTTGCTTTTTAGACTGGCAATAGAAAGAATCTTTCATTTATATTTATATCAATCAAAAGTCATTCTGGGCCTTATTTTTTTAAAGAAAGAGGAAAAATCAAATGCTTCCTGAAGCTGAGATCAACCCTAAAATTCTGTCCCACTAAAGACTTCCACATTCTGATGTTTGCTCTTTCAAAGTCTAATTTGATGCTAAGAAATAATTATGTGAATAATGTAAGTCCAGAGCTTATAGTTCTGGTGCGAGGCTGTAAGTCTCACTTTCTCAAAATTGAAAAGTAGAAAAAGAAAATAATTTTGCAATTGTATTTTTTCAATTTTTATTTTTTTTAAGTTTTGTTTTCTGCAACTGTAATTATAATGTTGTAAGTTGGTGAGTCCAGGTGATTCTCTGTAGATTTTCTGAAGAATCTTCAGTTAGAATCAGTTTAAAGTGATGGAACAGAGTGGAGGTGGCTGATAGGACTAATGTTATATCTGTAATGGCTGGAGTACTTTCATGGTCTTAGTCAAAAGGGATAATGGAAGAAAAGGTCACTTTGCATTTATCATATTGAAACCTGCTTGTGCTTCTGAAAGCAGGGTGTCCAGAACACTTTAACCGATCTGCATTAGTTTGGTTCTGAAAATAGAGTCTGAAAGTGAGCACTTGAGCTATGGAATGTGAGAAAATACTGACTGCAGTTGAAGCCCTATGAAGTTAGTAATGCTAATTAGGTTACTTTTTTACATGTAGGATGAAGGAAAGTATTGAGGTTGTCTGTTCTCAAAATATAAGATCCTGCTGCTGATGTACTCTATAATATACCTTGAGCTGGTCACAGTAAAAGATCCAACAATTTTACTTTAGAAAGAATGACTAAAGCACCTTTCAATAATAATAGTTTCTATTTCCTGATAATTTCCTTTGTGTGGGATATTTGCATGTATTAGTATATAGTATCATTAATGCTAACAACATGATCATCTCCATTTAACAGAGGTTAAAGCTGAGATTCAAAAGACTTAGGCACGTGCCTAAGTTTCCTAGTCTGGGTTGAAATCCCACAGTGAAGCTGCGATTGGAACTCAATCTGTCGCTGAAGTTTGTGCTCTCTTCTTGCCTATGGAATGCTTAGTCATTGCCTGTTGAATCCTTTTGAAAATAAAATTGGAGTGATTAATGGAAAAAGCCAGAATATGGGGATAGGAAAAGGAAGTGACTGTGAAGGCAGTGGCATTTTCATTCAATTACATATTTGGATTATAATATGTAGAGCTGGGTCCAGTCAATTAGAGAATGAGTCAGTTGACTATCTAGAGGCATTTCCACTGAGTTTTTGAAAACAATCAATTAGAAAGATTAGTTTAAAGATTGGTAGGAGTATTTCTTGTTTTCAGACCAATGAACTAATGGAAAGATTTTTAAAAAAATTTTAGACAGAGTCTAATTCAAACATGCCTGGCTAATTTTTTTGTTTTAGTAAAAACTTGGTTTCACCATGTTGGCCAGGCTGGTCTCAAACTCCTGGCCTCAAGTGATCCGCCCACCTCAGCCTCTTGAAGTGCTGGGATTACAGGTGTAAGCCACCATGCCCGGCCCTGGAGTATGATATCTAAAGAAATAATACAAATAATAGTTATCATTTCTTGGACTTATCCTAAGTGTGAAGTACTTTTCATGAATTATTTTTAACCTTTCAACATCTCTGTATCGTAGGTATTATTAATTTCTGTTGTATGTTTAAAGAAACAAAGCCAACTATCATGGAGGTTAAATCAGTTTCCCTAGGTTGACAAATAGGTTCATCTTGATCCCGAGTGTATTAGTTTGTTTTCACACTGATGATAAAGACATACTTGAGATTGGGCAGTTGATAGAGAAAAAAGGGTTTAATGGACTAACAGTTCCACATGGCTGGGAAGGCCTCATAATTATGACAGCAGGCAAGGAGGAGCAAATTACTACTTACATGGATGGCATCAGGCAAAGAGAAGAGAGAACTTGTGCAGGCAAACTCTGTCTTATAAAGCCGTCAGATCTCATGAGACTCATTCACTACCAGGAGAACAGCACTGGAAAGACCTGCCCCCATGATTAAATTACCTCCCATCAGGTCTGTCCCATAACATGTGGGAATTTCAGATGAGATTTGGGTGAGGACACAGCCAAACCATATCATTCTGCCCCTGGCCCCTCCCAAATCTCATGTCCTCACATTTCAAAACCAATCATGCTTCCCAATAGTCCTCCAAAGTCTTTTTTTTTTCAAGTCTCAATTTCTAGTGCAATGACAGAGATAGAGTATCCTCAGTCACCCAGGCTGGAATGCAGTGGTGCCATCTTGGCTCACTATGACCTCTACCACCCTGATTCAAGTAATTGTCCTGCCTCAGCCTCCCAAGTAGCTGGAATTACAGGTTTGTACCACCACACACAGCTAATTTTTGTATTTTTGGTAGCGATGGGGTTTCACTATGTAGGCCAGGCTGTTCTCAAACTTCTGACCTCAAGTGATCTACCCACCTTGGTCTTCCAAAGTGATGGGATTACAGGCATAAGCCACCACCCAGCCAATCCCCCAAAGTCTTCACTTATTTCAGCATTAACTCAAAAGTCCACAGTCCAAAGTGTCATCTGAGACATGGCAAGTCCCTTCTGCCTATGAGCCTGTAAAATCAAAAGCAAATTAGTTACTTCCTAGGTACAAGGGGAGTATAGGCATTGGGTAAATACAATCATTCCAAATGGGAAAAGTTGGCCAAAACAAAGGGGCTACAGGTCCCATGCAAGTCCAAAATCCAGCAGGGCAGTCAAATTCTAAAGCTCCAAAATAGTCTCTTTTGACTCCATGTCTCACATCCAGGTCACATTGATGCAAGAGGTGGGCTCTCATGGCCTTGAGTAGCTCCATCTATGTAGCTTTGCAGGGTATTGTCCATCTCCTGGCTGCTTTCACAAGCTGGCATTGAGTTTCTGTGGCTTTTTCAGGTGCATGGTGCAGGCTTGCTGGTGGATCTACCATTTTGGGGTCTGGAGGATGGTGGCCCTCTTCTCACAGCCCCAGTAGGGGCTGTGAGTGGGGGCTCTGATCCCACATTTCCCTTCTGCACTGCCCTAGCAGAGGTTCTCCATGATGACCCCACCCTTGCAACAAAATTCTGCTTGGGCATTTCCATACATCTGCTGAAATCTAGGCAGAGATTGCCAAATCCCAGTTTTTGACTTCTGTACACTTGCAGGCTCAACACCACATGGAAGTTTTCAAGGCTTGGGGCTTAAACCTTCTGAAGCTATGGCCTGAGCTCTATGTTGGGTCCTTTCAGACATGGCTGGAGTGACTGGGACACCAGGGCACCAAGTCCCTAGGCTGCACACAGCATGGGGACCCTGTGCCCAGCCCACAAAACCACGTTTTCCTCCTAGGCCTCCGAGCCTGTGTTGGGAAGGGCTGCTGTGAAGACCTCTGACAGAGCCTGGAGATATTTTCCGTATTATATTGGGGTTAACATTAGTCTCCTTGTTACTTATGCAAATTTCTTCAGCTGGCTTAAATTTCTCTTCAGAAAATGAGATTTTCTTTTCTATTGCATTTTCAGGCTGCAAATTTTCTGAATTTTTATTCTCTGCTTCCCCTATAAATCTGAATACCTTTAACAGCACCCAAGTCACCTTTTGAATGCTTTGCTGCATAGAAATTTCTTTTGCCATATACCTAAATTACCGCTCTCACATTCGAAGTTCCACAGATCTCTAGGGCAGAGGTATAATGCCGCTAGTCTCTTTGCTAAAACATAAGAAGAGTCTCCTTTGGTCTAGTTCCCAACAAGTTCCTCATTTCCATCTGAGACCATCTCACCCTAGACTTTATTGCTGATAGCCATTCAACAAGTCTCTAGGAAATTCCAAACTTTCCCATATTTTCCTTTTTCTGAACCCTCCAAACTGTTCCAACCTCCGCCTGTTACCCAGTTCCAAAGTTGCTTCCACATTTTTGGGTATCTTTTCATCAGTGCCCCACTCTATTGTACCAATTTACTGTGTTAATTCATTTTCACACTTACATAAAGACATAACTGAGACTGGATAATTGATACAGGAAAAAGGATTTAATGGACTTAGAATTCCACATGGCTGGGGAGGCCTCATAATCATGGTGGAAATAAAGGAGGAGCAAGTTATCTCTTACATAGATAGTGGCAGGCAAAGAAAATAGAGAACTTGTACAAAAGGCAAACTTTACCTTTTAAAGCCATCAGATCTCATGAGACTTATTCACTACCAGAACAGCACAGGAAAGACCTGCCCCCACGATTAAATACCTTTCACTGTGTCCCTTCCACAACACGTGGGAATTCAAGATGAGATTTGGGTGGGGACACAGCCAAATCATATCACTGAGTTTGTATTCTTTCAACTCTATCTTGCGTCTTGGAGAAAAAGTATTTTTTGCCCTTCCTTACCCATTGCATACTAAATGTACAATTTGAGAATAAATGCCTTAGAACTATGTTTTAAGACTGATCAGTTTTGCGTATTAGGCTAGAGGTACTGGTAAGAGCACACGGTATGTTAGGTAGGTTAGAGTAGGTTTTAGAGAGGAGACACCCACAATCTTTTGTTTTGTGATCTTTCTATATAGTAACTTAGGCAGTGCAGTCTGAAAACAGTGGCACTGGTCTGAGAGGTTGACCATGTCTGCCTCCAAGTCACATAATCTCCCTGAGCCCTATTCTCATATCTATTTTGTTTTATTCTCAATTTCTAGTGCAGTGACTGGCATATAGTAGGAATGAGAGTGATATATGATATGAATGAAGAGGCTGGGACTGCTAATTTTTAGTTTGCTTCAGTCCTAAAATTCTGTGACTCAGGCATAGTAACTTTATTTTCTGATGCTTTGAGGAAAATCACATCAATATCTCTTATAAGGTCTTAACTAGTATGATATTTTGTAAGATATAAGTAAGTGTCTTCTAGCAAAAGATAACACCACCATATCTTTCCTTTCAAAGAGTTATGATAATTTATTAATAATTTGTATTGATCAAATGCCACAAATGTGATGGGTACTCTAGAGAAAATAGGACCTGTCCCACAGGTTCACAGTCTGAAGAATTTCATGACACCAGTATTAATGACTAAGTTTAAAAGTGACTACATACAAGAGTCTGGTCACGTATATTGTAGCATAGGAAAGATTCAGATTGAAATCAGCCCAGACTTGACCAGAGAGAAGACAGTTCTCTTAAAAGTCTGTTCTATTGGTGGGACTTTTCTTTGCCTTTTGTTGTGGTTTGGAATGGCAGCCACTGATATGTGGTCTCGTAAAATATGGAAGCCAGCTGCTTTGTGCTTACATAGGAAAAGTCCAAAACTTAGAAATTTACCATATGAAGAAAAATTACATTTTGATTCTCAGTTTACTCATTTGGAAAAGTTGATAGAAGTGTTTGCAGCATCAGCATATTGTGGAGATTCATAATGAATGACTGTAGAATAATCCAGGAAACTTCTAGTTCCATGGCAATGATATGCATATTGCAAAATTTCCAATCCTATAAAAAGATCAAAATAAATTTGTAGCTCATATTCATTGAAATGTTTCATGGAACTTGTACCATGCGATTCTATTACTCTTTTAAAAGTCTTAATAACAAAAGTAAAGAAAGATAAGGGGGAAACTGTTCACAACAGTAACATTACGAAGTGCATAATTTATAAAACCTCCTGAAAGCATGGCATGTTTTTCTACCACAGGTGTGGAC
This sequence comes from Alouatta palliata, assembly GCA_004027835.1. Taxonomy (NCBI): domain Eukaryota; kingdom Metazoa; phylum Chordata; class Mammalia; order Primates; family Atelidae; genus Alouatta; species Alouatta palliata. The sequence continues at coordinate 34,143 of PVKV010016153.1, forward strand.
TATTTGCAAAACTATTGTTATATTCTCCAAGTTTGTACTAATAACATATAGTTATTTCAAGTTGTAATTTATACTTTATGCTTTACTTGTAGAGAATTTGAAACAATAAATAATGTTTCATAGGAAAAATCCGAAACTCAGATGTTGGGTAATGATTTTGTATTATTTAAAAAAATCAATTTATTTATCTGCTTATTAATTTATATATCTATTCATTCAATCAATATTATTAAATTTCACGTACTGAGCTAAGTGATGAGGATAAAGAGATAGCAAGTCATAAGTTTTCTCATTTAATTTCTTTCTTATTAATTTAGGCACAGCTTATTAATTCAGGCACTGGTGTTCATTATATTGCACTTTGCAGAAACTGCTTTTTTTTAATTAAATTTATTTATTTTACTTTAGGTGCTGGGTTTTTAAAAAATTGAAGGTTTGTGGCAACTCTGTGTTAAGCATCTGTTGGTGCCATTTTTTCAATAGCACATGCTCACTTTGTGTCTCTGTGTCACATTTTGGAAATTCTCATAATATTTCAAACTTTTTCATTATCATTATATAGCTGCTGTGGTGATCACCATTCAGTGATCTTTGATGTTACTATTGCAATTTTTCTGAGGCACCACAAACTGCACCCATATAAGTCAGACTTAATAGATATATGTTGTGTGTGTTCTGACTGTCTGTCTCACTGACCAATTTTTCTTCCATCTCTCTCCTTTTCCTTGGGCCTTCCTGTTCCCTGAGACACAACAGTATTGAAATTAGGCCAGTTAATAACCATACGATGGCCTATATGTATTCAAGTAAAAGGAAGAGTTGCATATATCTCACTTTAAATCAAAAGCTAGAAGTGATTAAGCTTTGTGAGGAAGGCATGTTGAAACCTGAGACAGGTTGAAAGCTAGACCTCTTGTGCCAAACATTAGCCAAATTGTGAATGCAAACAAAGTTCTAGTTCCATGTTCTAGTTCTAGTTGTAGTTTTAGTTCCAAGATAACTTTCCAACTAGAAAGTTTCAAATTTAACAATTTGGAACTTTCAAAAATTCCAAATTTTGCAATATGCACATCATTGCCATGAAACTAGAACTAGAACATGGAACCAGGTCTCTTCTGCCAAACAGCCAAATTGTGAATGCAAAGAAACTTCTAATTTCATGTTCTTGTTCTAGTTCCAACTAGAACTTTCCATAATTTCTTCAAGGAAATTAAAAGTGCTACTGCAGTAAACACACAAATGATAAGGAAGGGAAACAACCTTATTGCTTATATGAAGAAAGTTTGAGTGATCTGGATAGAAGAGCAAAGCAGCCACAACATTTTCTTAAGCCAAACGCTAGCCCAGAGCAAGGCCACAACTCTCTTCAATTCTATGAAGGTTGGTAGAGCTGATAAAGCTGCAGAAGAAAAGTTTGAAGCTAGCAGAGGTTAGTTCATAAAGATTAAGGAAAGAAACCATTTCCATAACATAAAAGTACAAGGTGAAGCAGCAAGTCTTAATGTAGAATCTGCAAGTTGTCCAAAAGATTTACCTAAGATCATTGATGAAGGAGACTACACTAAAGAACAGACTTTCATTGTAGATGGAACTGCCTTACCTTGTAAGAAGATACCATCTAGGGCTTTCATAGATGTAGAGGAGAAATCAATGCCTGGCTTCAAAGCTTCAAAGGACAGGCTGACTCTCTTGTTAGGGGCTAATGCAGCTGGTGACTTTAAGTTGAAGCTAGTGCTTATTTACTCTTCTAAAAATCTTATGGCCCATAAGAATGATGCTGAATTGACTCTGCCTATGCTTTAGAAATGGAACAACAAAGTCTGGATTACAGCACATCTGTTTACAGCTTAGTTTACTGAATAGTTTAAGCCCACTGTTGAGACCTACAGCTTAGATAATGATTCCTTTTGAAACATTACTACACATTGACAATGCAACCAGGTCATTCAAGAACTCTGATGGAGGTGTACAGGAGATAAATGTTGTTTCCATGACTACTAACACAATATCTATTTTGCAGTCTAGGGATCAAAGAGTAATTTCAACTTTCAAGTCTTATTATTTAAGTAATACATTTCATAAGGTGATAGCTGCCTTACAGAGTAAGTTCTGTGATGAATCTGGAAAAATAAATGGAAAACTTCTAAAAAGGAGTCAACATTCTAGATGTCCTTAAGAATATTTGTAATTCATGAGAGGTCAAAATATCAACATTAGAAGGAATTTGGAAGAAGTTGATTTCAACCCTCATGATTGACTTTGAGGGATTTAAGGCTTCAAGGAAGAGTAACTGTAGACATGGTGTAAATAGCAGCAGAACTAGAATTAGAAGTGGAGCCTGCGATATGACTTAATTGCTTCAATCTCATAATCAAATTTGAAAGGATGAGGAGTTGCTTCTTATGGATAAGAAAAAAGTGTTTTTTTTCTGGTGAAGATGTTATAAACATCATTGAAATGACAACGAAAGATTTAGAATCTTATATAAAGTTAGTGGATAAATCATCAGCAGGGTTTGAGAGGACCGACTCAAATTTTGAAAGAAGTTCTATTATGGATAAAATGCTGTCAAACAGCATTGTATGCTACAGAGAAAACTTTCACAAAAGGAAGAGTCAATCAATGTGGCGAACTTCATTGTTGTCTTATTTTAAGAAATTGCCACATCATCCCAATCTCCAGTAATGCCCCTTCTGATGAGTCAGCAGCCACCAACCTTGAGGTCTAACCCTCCACCAACAAGATTATGACTTACTGAAGGCTCAGATTGTTGTTAGTACTTTTTAACGTGAAATATTTTTAAATTAAGGTATGTATTCTTTTTTAAGACATAATGTTATTGCACACTTAATAGACCACAGTATAGTATAAACATTTATATGCACTAGAAAACCAAAAAATTTGTACAACTTACTTGATTGTGATATTTGCTTTATTGTGGTAGTCTAGAATTGAACCTGCAATACCTCTGAAGTATGCCTATATTTACAATATATACATCAGTAAATAACCTATGAATTTACTTTTACTTTTCTGATTTTCTGCTAATATGTAATATTTTCTGTACTGATGAAAAAATTTATTCTGTATGATAAATCCCTGTGAAGGAGGAAAGCATTGAATACTCTAATGTATCTGTCATAAGTAGGAACATTCCTAAATTAAATAAACAGTAAGATAGTAAAACAAAATTATGGTACTTGCTAGAGACTTTTTGTATTGCAATCAGAAGAATCTTTTAAGGTGAAAACAAAAGCTATGTGATTAGAACTGACTCTTCTCTTATATTTAAAGGTGTGAACCATGAGCATTTCTTTGACTAATCCTTTAGGACATCTCTTCTTAGGGAGGACTCTCTTTCAGTTGATAACAGGCTTAAAGGGAGAAAAAAGGAATGTATTGACTTCATGTCTGAAAAGCTTATGGTTTCAGACATAGTCTGATCCACAGATTCGTATAATGTCAATAAGATTATTTTTCTCACTCAGCTCTGCTTTTCTCTTTATTGGCTTTATTTTGAGTGGGTTCTTCCCTCATGATAATAAAGTGGGTATTAGTAGTTCAGCTTTATGTTCTGTTTTTCCAGCAATTGAAGTGGAAGAGCATGTCATTTTTCCAATAGTTTCAATCAAAATATAAAGATTGAGTTTCATTAATTCTGGTTGTTCTGCCTTGGGTCACATGCTCATCCTTGGAACTAGTTTAATGTCGGTATTACCCAAACCATATGAACTGAGGATGAAGAAAGAGAAAAATCAGACTTCTGTTACTAGAGAGGGACTGAAAATAAATGTTCATTATATTTCTTTTATTAACGTGAAAATATAGGGAGGTCCTACTTGTCCTCTTCCTTATATCATAGATGAGGATTTCACATTTGGCTGTCAGTCATGTGAAAATGCACACATTTCCCCTCATCTTATGTATTTTGGATTGCTCACTAGTTTCTCTATGAGATCATGGTTTATAACCAGAGGTTTTTAGGAATATAAAGTCCCTAAGTGGAGAATACTTCCATTTATAGCAGAAAAATTGCCCTGTGCTGTTTAGCCATATGACTTGCCTTGGTATGAAGACATGTATTCTTACATAATCAAAATCCCCTCATGTTGATAAAAATCAACTTTATAGAGCAGGACACATATTTTCTGTCCTCTTCACAAGGAACTTCTAATACTGGTGTCTCCTTAAAGAAGAGTAGTATTAAGCTGTGTGAATTATTTTAGAAATTTTTTTTATTGGAAAATTAAGCTTCATTCAATTGTGTGGTTGTGTTTAGTCTACTGAATTTCTGAGTGTTCAAGGACAGTTAATAGCTGCCAATGAAGTCATAAGGGAATTGGTACATCATAACAATTAGAACAGTATGAAACTTTTAAATATAACTTTAAATGAGGATGCCAGATGAGTATACTCCATTTAAGAATATATATGGAATTATTAAATGAAGTTCATTATGTTGCTAACTACCTTTTAGTAATTTATTTCTATAACAGTTTTTGCATTCTGAAAGACTAAAATTCTTTAACTTAGTCATAATACGGATAGTCAAGATTTAGAAAACCAAGCCATAATTGAATTTTATTTTAAAAACTCTTACGGGAGTGAGAGAAACTGAGCTGGATTCCTAATATATGAGCAAACCATAAATGTAGAGGAAGAAAAACTCAGTAAGACTCCATCAGAAAAACCAGGCACGTAAACACACAAGCATATTTAATACAGAAACAATTCAAACATAGTATAAAAGTTTAAACTTTATGTTTAAAACGTTAGATTCTTACAGTGTTATTCAATTCCATACTCTGAAATAAAGCATAACATGTCAGACCTATTTTTACTACCTGAACTTTTAGAACTATTTAAGAGTCTAATAAGTCTTGGATGCAGCAAGTAGGAACCTCAGAATGTTTGCTTTTCTTTATCAGAAGATTCGTTCTTAAGAAATGGGTGAGTAGGCAAGCACACTTTTTCTCCCTTGACTCTTGCATACATTTGACTTTTGGTTTAATCTGTCTAGTGTGAAAAATAGTCGTTAGCTTTTATTAATAAAAGTCTCTACTTTGAAGAAATCTGGGCAACCTCACTGTGTAAACTCCCTAAAATAAATAAATCTATAACTGATACAAATTTCAGAATATTGAAACTTTACTGAATCACAATTCTGATTTAACAAAATGATATTTTAGTAAATCAATTCTCATTTAGTAAAAACCACGAGTTACATCTTCACTAGGAAACCCTGAGTTTCTGAGTCTGAAGCTATGAGTTTTGCATTGGATTTTCTTACAAGGACAACTCTGTGACCAGATTTCTGCTCAAGCCTATTGTAATGTTCTACATTTTATTCTTTAATGGGATGGATTTTAGGAAGTAACTGCTAATGCTCATTGCTATTAGGGGTAATCATTGTACATTATTTTTATTTTTAAGTTTCTTTTCCTTTTTATTAGATTTATTTTTATACAACTTGTGTATGTGTTTTTTTTTAATTGTAATGCTGGAGACATGTTGAGATCTGGACTATGCAGTATTCTAACAAATAATGTAGTACTACTGTGTGATAAACATACATTTTATTATCATTGCATCTATAATAGTGTATTAGTCTGTTCTCATGCTACTGTGAAGAAATACCCAAGACTGAGTAATTCATAAAGAAAAGAGTTTTAATTGATTGAGTTCTGCATGTCTGGGGAGGCCTCAGGAAATTTACAATCATGGCAGAAGGCAGTGGGAGAGAGAATGAGAGCTGAGAGAAGGGGGAAGCCCCTATCTAAAACCATCAGATCTCATGAGAACTCATTCACTATCACAAGAATAGTATGTGGGAAATCACCCGCATTATTCATTTGTCTCCACCTGATCCCACCCTTGTCATGTGGGAATTATTACAATTTAAGGTGACATTTGGGTGGGGATACAGTCAAACAATATCAAGTAGTTACCATTTTCATAATTTTTAATATGCCAGACATTATGGCACATTACTTTAACCTTCATAACAAACCTAAGAGACAAATACTTCTATCCTCATTTTGCAGATTGCATAATTGAGGCCTGAATAATTTAAGTAATTTACTGAAGATCACTTGGCTAATAAATGTCAGAGCTAGGATTCAGACTCAGAGTTGCTGGACTCCAAAGTCTTAAAAAATTTGTCTTATTAGAAAAATTATGGCATATGGTAAGATTTAAAAAATGCAGAAAAGCATAATAAAAGAAAAATTTCCTCTTTTCCCCTCTCCTGCTTCTAATTAAGAAATTTTCAAATGAATATGCTTTATATATATATATTTATGTTCATATAAAGGTGATAATATGCAATATTGACCCTTGTCTTGTAAAAATTGTTTCTTTTAAATTTATGTATTATAAAATTCACTCTTTTTGGTATACTATGAGTTTAAAACTTTGTTTTACTATGAAGATGTACCTTTAAAAATTAATAGATGTCTAGGCCAGGCGAGATGGCTCATACCTGTAATCCCAGCACTTTGGGAGGCTGAGGCAGGTGGATTACAAGATCAGGAGTTTGAGACCAGCCTGGCCAATATGGTAAAACCCTATCTCTACTAAAAATACAAAAATTAGCTGGTCTTGATGGTGGGTTCCTGTAGTCCCAGCTACTCGGAAGGCTGAGGCAGGAGAATTGCTTGAGCCTGGGGAGCGGAGGTTGCAGTGAGCTGAGATCGTGCCACTACACTCCATTCTGGATGACAGAGCGAGACACTGTCTCAAAAAAAAAAAAAAAATAATAATAGATGACCTTTTAGAGCAATTTTTGGTTTTTGGAAAATTGTGCAGAAGGTACAGAATTTCATATTCTTGTTTCCTCCCTTCCCCACCACTCCCATTCTACTTTCCCTATTATTAACATAGTGTACTAGTATACATTTATTACAATTGATGAGCCCATATTTATACTTTATTATTAATAAAAGTCCATAGTTTACATTAGAGTTCCATTTTGCAGGGTACATTTTATGAGTTTTGATTAATGTATAATTAAATATATATACAATTATAGTATCATGCAAAATAGTTTTACTGTCCTAAATCCTCTGTGCTTTACTTAGTCAGCTCTTATTCTCCCTCTGAACCTTCACCAGCCATTGATTTTTTTTTTCTTCTCTGCTTTTTAAAAAATTTCAGTAGTTTTGGGGGTACAGGTAGTTTTTGGTTACATGGATGAGTTCTATAGTGGCGAATTCTGAAATTTTAGTGCACTTGTGTAGCCTTTTATTCCTCAACTCCCTTCCCACAATTCGAACAAATTCCACAAAGTCTATTTTATCACTCTGTATATCCTTGAGTCCTCATAGCTTAGCTCCCACTTATAAGTGAGAACATATGGTATTTGGTTTCTATTTCTGAGTCACTTCACTTGGAATAATGGCTTTCAGCTTCATTTAGGTTGCTGCAAAAGACATTATTTCATTCATTTTCATGGCTGACTAGTATTCCTTATTGTATATATACCACATTTTAAAAATCTACTTGTTGGTCAATAGACACTTAGGTTGGTTCTATATCTTTGCAATTGTGAATTGTGCTGCTATAGAAGTGTGTGTGTGTGTGTGTGTGTGTGTGTGTGTCTTCTTCATATAACGATTTCTTTTCTCACCCAGTAGTGGGATTTCTAGAGGGAATAGTAGATCTATTTTTAATTTTTTATGGAATATGCATACTGTTTTCCATAGAATCACTGATCTTTCAATGGTATCTACAGGTTTGTTTTTGAAAAATATTATATAGTTGAAGTTATATGTTATGTAGCCTTTTCAGATTGGCTTCTTTGACTTAGCTATATGATTTAAAGTTATTTTATATCTTTTTTTGGGGATTTATAGCCTATTTTTAATTGCTGAACAATATTGCATCATCTAGATGTACCATATTTTATTTTTCCATTCACCTGTTAGAGGATATCCTGGTTACTTCCAAGTTTTGACAATTATGAAGAAAAAGCTAATATAAACATTTGTGTTCAGGTTTTCTGGTAGACACAAGTTTTCAGCTAATTTGGGTAAATATCCAGAAGTGTCATTGCTGGATTATATGATAAAAGTGTGCTTAGTTTTGTAAGAAACAGCCAAACTGTCTTTCAAAATGGCTGTACCATTTTGCACCCCACCAGCAATGAATGAAAGTTCCCATTGCTCCACATATTTGCCAGCATTTGGTATTGCCAGTGTTTGGGATTTTAGCTATTCTAATAGGTGTGTAATGGTATCTCATTTAAAAAAAATTTTCAGTTTCCTGAGAACATGTGGTGTAGAATATCTTCTCATATGCTTGTTTATAATCTGTAAGTCTTTGGTAATACGTTTTTTCAGATCTTTCCCAGTTTTAAATTGGGTTTTAGTTTCTCATTGTTGAGGATTCAGTTATTTGTATATTTGGGTATCAATCATTTATTCAATGTGTTTTACAAATATTTTATCCCAATCTATGTTTTGTCATCCTTTGAATTGTGTCTTTTGTAGAGCAGAAGTTTTGAACATTAATGAAGTCCAATTTATTAATTTTATTTTACAGATCATGCTTAGCTTTTGGTCTTAAATCTAAAACATTATCACCAAACCCAAGGTTACTTAGATTATTTTCTATGTTTTCTTCTAGCAATTTTATAGTGTTGCATCTTAAATTTATGTCTGTGACCCATTTTGAATCAGGTGTCTAGATTCTTGTTTAAAAAGTTCTTTTGCTTGTGGATGTTCAGTTGTTCTAGAAGCACTTGATGAAAAGCTTCTTCTATCACCATTAAATTGCCTTTTCTCTTTTGTCAGAGATAAGTCAGCTATATTTATGTGGGTCTATTTCTGGACCCTCTATTTTGTTCCATTGATCTTTGTATCTATTCTTTTGTCAGTACTTCCTTGTCTTAATAACTGTAGCTTTATAGTAAGTCTTAAAGTCAGATAGTGTCAATAAATTATCCTTCAATGTCGTGTTAGCTATTCTAGTTCTTTTCTTTTCCATATGAACTTTAAAATCAGTTTGTTGATACCCACAAAATAGTTTTCTGGGATTTTGATTGTGATTGCTTTGAATCTATAAATTGAATTGGGAAGAATACATCTTAATATTGAGTCTTCCTATCCATGAACATGGAATAACTCTCCATTTGTTTAGTTCTTGTTTTATTTCTTTCACAGAGTTTTATAGTTTTTCTTATACAGATGTTATACATTTTTTTTCAGCTTATACCTACTTATTTGATTTTCTGGGGTGATAATATAAGTGATGTTGCATTTTAAATTTTAATTTCTAATTATTTAAAAATTGCTGGTAAATAGGAGAGCAATTGACTTTTGCATCTTGACTTTGTATGCTGCAAACTTGGTTGGTTCATTCCTTTTTATTGCTGATTAGTATTCTATAGTATGCATAATATACAAGGTATGTTCTTTGAGTGCAATGACATATGGATTGATTGATTTTCTGTTGATTATTAATAAAAATACCATAGGTAGCTTGTAGAGGTTTTTATGTCAATATACATTTTTTTAAAAAATTGTACTTTAAGTCTGGGATACATGTGCAGAATGTGCAGGTTTGTTACATAGGTATACATGTGCCATAATGGTTTGCTGCACCTGTCAACCTGTCATCTAGGTTTTAAGTTCTGCATGCATCAGGTGTTTGTCCTAATGCTCTCCTTCACCTTTCCCCCGACCTCCTGACAGGCTCTGGTTTGTGATGTTTCCCTTTCTAGGTCCATGTGTTATCATTGTTTAGCTCCCACTTATAAGTGAGAACATGCAGTGTTTGGTTTTCTGTTCTTGTGTCAGTTTGCTGAAAATTATGGTTTTCAACTTCATCCATGCCCCTGCAAAGGAAATGAACTCATTCTTTGTTATGGCTGTATAGTATTCCATGGTGTATATGTGCCACATTTTCTGTATCCAGTCTATCATTGATGGGCATTTGGGTTGGTTCCAACTCTTTACTATTGTAAATAGTGCTGCAATAAACGTACATGTGCATGTATCTTTATAGTAGAATGATTTATAATTCTTTGGGTATATACCCAGTACTGAGGTTGCTCGGTCAAATGGGTATTTCTGGTTCTATATCCTTGAGGAATTGTCATACTGTCTTCCACAATGGTTGAACTAATCGACACTTCCAGCAACAGTGTAAACGTGTTCCTATTTCTCTGCATCCTTGCCAGCATCTGTTGCTTCCCGACTTTTTAATAATTACCGTTCTAACTGGCGTGAGATGGTATCTCATTGTGGTTTTGATTTGCATTTCTCTTATGACCAGTGATGATGAGCTTTTTTTCATATGCTTTTTGGCCACATAAATGTCTTCTTTTAAGAAATGTCTGTTCATACCCTTTACCCACTTTTTGTTGTTTGTTTTTTCTTGAAAATTTGTTTAAGTTCTTTGTAGATTCTGGATATTAGCCCTTTGTCAGATGGATAGATTGCAAGTTTTTTTCTCATTCTGTAGGATGCCTGTTCACTCTGATGATAGTTTCTTTTGCCGTGCAGAAGCTCTTTAGTTTAATTAGATCCCATTTGTCTATTTTGGCTTTTGTTGCCATTGCTTTTGGTGTTTTAGTCATGAAGTCTTTGCCCATGCCTATGTTCTGAATGGTATTGCCTAGGTTTTCTGCTATGGTTTTAATAGTTTTAGGTTTTACGTTTAAGTCTTTTATTCATCTTGAGTTAATTTTTGTATAAAGTGTAAGGAAGGGGTCCAGTTTCAGTTTTCTGCATATGGCTAGCCAGTTTTCCTAACACCATTTATTAAATAGGAAATCCTTTCCTGATAGCTTGTTTCTGTCATATTTGCCAAAGTTCAGATGGTTGTAGATGTGTGGCATTATTTCTGAGGCCTCTGTTCTGTTCCATTGGTCTAAATATCTGTTTTGGTATCAGTACCATTCTGTTTTGATTACTTTAGACTTGTAGTATAGTTTGAAGTCAGGTAGAACTCCAGCTTTGTTCTTTTACTTAGGATTGTCTTGGCTATACAGGATCGTTTTTGGTTCCATATGAAATTTAAAGTAGTTTTTTCTAATTATGTAAAGGAAGTTGATGGTAGCTTGATGGGAATAGCATTTAATTTATATATTACTTTGGGCAGTATGGCCATTTTCACAATATTGGTTCTTCCTATCTATGAGCATGGAATGTTTTTCTGTTTGTGTCCTCTCTTATTTCCTTGAACAGCGGTTTGTAGTTCTCCTTGAAGAGAACCTTCACATTCCTTGTAAGTTGTATTCCTAGGTATTTTATTTTCTTTGTAGTAGTTGCAAATGGGGGTTCACTCATGATTTGGTTCTGGTTGTTCATTATTGGTGTATAAGAATGTTGTGATTTTTGCACATTGATTTTGTATCCTGAGACTCTTTTTTGCTGAAGTTGTTTATCAGCTTAAGGAGTTTTGGGGCTGAGATGATGGGGTTTCTAAATATACCATCATGTCATCTGCAAACACAGCCAATTTGACTTCCTCTCTTCCTATTTGAATACCCTTCACTTACTTTTTTTTGCCTGATTGCTCTGGCCAGAACTTCCAATACTATGTTGAATAGGAGTGGTGAGAGAGGGTATCCTTGTGTTGTGCCAGTTTTCAAAGGGAATGCTGCCAGCTTTTGCCCATTCAGTATGATATTGGCTTCTTTGTGTTGGGAAGATTCAAAATTCGTTCTAGCTGTTTGAAAATATGCAATATATTGTTGTTAATTATATCACAGTATAGTGCTGTAAACACTAGAACTTATTCCAACTATCTAGTTGTACTTTTATATCTCTTAACCAATCTCTTAGTGATGCTAACCATTTTTATCACATACCTGTAGACAATTTGTATATCTTTTGATAAGGTCTATTAAGCTTATTTACCCATGTTTCAATGAGATGATGATGATTATTATTTTTGCTATTGAGTTGGGTTCCTTTTATATTTTGGATATTAATTCCTCGTCATGTAAGTTATTTGCAAAATATCTTCTTCCATTTTTGCAGGTTGTCTCTTCAATCTGTTGATTGTTTCCTTTGTTGTACAGACATTTTTTCATTTGATGTAATCCCATGTATCTATTTTTACTTTTGTTGCCATGCTTTTGAGTTCTTAATTATAAAATATTTACACAGAACCCAGATTGAAATGTTTCCCTTACCTTTTCTTCTACTATTTTTATAGTTTCAGTTATTACATGTAAGTGTTTAATTCATTTAGATTTGATTTTTGTATATGGTGAGAGATAGGGGTCTCCTTTAATTTTTTGCATATGTATATCTAGTTTTCTCAGCACTATTTATTGAAGAGGATGTCCTGGCACATTTGTCAAAACTCAATTTAACGTAAATGCATGGACTTTTATCTGGGCTATCTATTCTGTTTGATTGGTCTACGTTTCTGTTTTCGTACCAATACCATGCTGTCTTTGGTACAATAGCTTTGTAGCATATTTTGAGATCTGGTATGTGATTCCTCCAACTTTGTTGTTTTTGGTCAGAATTACTTTGGCTATTCAGAGTCTTTTGTAGTTCATATAAATTTTAGAATTTTTTCAATTTCTATAAATAAAGTTATTGTTATTTGGATAGATATTACATTGAATCCATAGATTGCTTTTGGTAGTATGGTAATTTTCACGTATTATTCTTCCAATTTATAAATGTTGGATGTCTTCAAAGGGCATCATTTCATTCTTTTTTATGTCTGTATAGTTTTCCATGGTGTATATGACCACATTTTCTTTAACTAATCCATTGTTGATAGGCACCTAGGCTGATTGCATGTCTTTGCTATTGTGAATAGTGATGCAATGAACATAAGAGTGAATGTGTCTTTTTTGGTAGAATAATTTATTTTCTTTTGGCTATATACTCAGTAATGGGATTGCTGGGGTTGAATGGTAGTTCTGTTTTAAGTTCCTTGAGGAATCTACAAACTGGTTTCCACAGTGGCTGAGCTAATTTACATTCTCACAACCAGTGTATCAGCATTTCATTTTTTCTGAAGCCCACCAGTATCTGCTGTTTTTTGACTTTTTAATAATAGATATTCTGAGTGATGTGAGTTGGTATCTCATTGTCATTTTTGATTTGCATTTCTCTGATGATTAGTGTTGTGGAACATTTTTTTACATGTGTGTTGGGGTGTAGCTTTTAGAGTTTTCTATATATAAGATCATGCAATTTGTGAACAATTGACAGTTTGACTTACTCCTTTCCAATCTGGATGCCATTTATTACTTTCTCTTGTCTAATTGCTCTGGCAAGGATATCCAATACTATATTGAATAGAAATAGTGATAATAGACATCCTTGTTTGTTCTAGATCTTACGAGAAAAGCTTTCAAGTTTTCACCACTCAGTATGATGTTGGCTGTGTGCTTGTTATATACAGTTTTTACAGTGCTGAGGTGCATTCTTCCTATACCTAACTTGTTGAGAGTTTTGTTATGAAGTGATGTTGAATTTTATTAAATACTTTTTTTGTGTCTGTTGAAATGAACATGTGGTTTTTGTCCTTCATTTTGTTGACAGAAGGTACCATGTTTATTGATTTGCATATATTGAACCAGCCTTGTGTTCCTGGGATTCCACTTGATCATGATTGAATTATCTTTTTAATGTGTTGCTAAATTTGGTTGGAGTATTTTGCTGAGGATTTTGCATCTATCATATCAGGGATATTGTACTACAGTTTCCTGTTGTATCTTTGTCTGGTTTTAGTATCAGGATAATGTTGGTCTCGTAGAATGACTTTAGAAGAATTGCCTTCTCTTCAATTCTCTGGAAGAGTTTAAAAAGTTTTGGTATTAGTTCTTTAAATATTTGGCCGAATTCTACAGTGCATCAATTAGTTTTTTGACTTTTCTTTGTTGGAAGATTGTTTAGACAGGTTTAATCTTCTTACTCGTAATTGTTCTGTTTAGGCTTTCTATTTCTTCTTGGTTCAATATTGGCAATTTCTATTTGTATGGAAATTTAACCATTTCCACTAGATTTTTTAGTCTGTTGGCATATAGTTATTTGTAATACTCTCTAATGAGATTTTGTATTTCTGGCATTTGTTCTAATGTCTTCTGTTTTGATTTTATTTATTTGGGCCTTTTTGTTGTTGTTGTTGTTGTTGTTGTTAATCCAGCAAAACGTTCATGCTTTTGTTTATCTTTAAAAAAAAACCCCAACCTTTTGTTTCATTGATCTTTTATATTTGTCTCAATTTTGTTTACTTTTGCTCTAATCTTTATTATTTCTTACTTCAACTAATTTTGGGGTTGTTTTATTCTTACTTTTCTAGCCCTTTGAGATGAATTGTTAGGTTGCTTATTTGAAATATTTCTGCTTTTTTGATGTAGGCATTTATTCCATCAACTTCCTTTTAATACTGCCTTTGCTGTATCCCATAGGTTTTGCTATGCTGTATTTCTATTTTTGTTTCATAAAATTTCCAAATATTCTTCTTTATTTCTTAATTGACTCATTGGACATTTAGTAGCAAGTTGTTTAATTTTTATGTATTTGTACTGTTTTGAAAGTTCCTCTTGTTATGATTTCTAAGTTAATTCCATTGCGGTCAGAAAAGCTATTTGAGACTCGTTTTGTGGCCTAACATGTGGTCTATACTCAAGAATGTTCTATGTGCTGATGAAAAGAATGTGCATGCCATAGCTGCTGGATGAAATGTTTTGTAAATGTCTATTAGGTCCATTTGGTCTAAAGCGTAGTTTAAATCCAATGTTTCTTTTTGATTTTCTGTCTAGATAATTTGTCTAATGGTGGCAGGGGGATGTTGAAGTCCCTAGCTATGATTTCCTTGGCATCTCTCTCTCTCTCTTTAGATCTAATAATATTTGCTTTATATACCTGAGTGCTCTGGTGTTTGGCATGTGTATATATATATATATTTTTCTATTTTTTAAATTGCATTTTAGGTTTTGGGGTACATGTGAAGAACATACAAAATTATTGCATAGGTACACACATGGCAGTGTGATTTGCTGCCTTCCTCCCCATGACCTATATCTGGCATTTCTCCCCAGGCTATCTCTCCCCATCTCCCCACCCCTCGCTGTCCCTCCCCTTTTTCCCCTCGACAGACCCAAGTGTGTGATGCTCCCCTCCCTGTGTCCATGTGTTCTTATTGTTCAACACCCACATATGAGTGAGAACATGTGATGTTTAATTTTCTGTTCTTGTGTCAGTTTGCTGAGAATGATGGTTTCCAGGTTCATCCATGTCCCTACAAAGGACACGAACTCATCATTTTTGATGGCTGCATAATATTTCATGGTGTATATGTGCCACATTTTCCTTGTCCAGTCTATCATCGATGGGCATTTGGGTTGGTTCCAGGTTTTGCTATTGTAAACTGTGCTGCAATGACATTCGTGTGCATGTGTCCTTATAGTAGAAGGATTTATAATCCTTTGGATATCCCAGTAATGGGATTGCTGGGTCAAATGGAATTTCTATTTCTAGGTCCTTGAGGAATCGCCATACTGTCTTCCACAATGGTTGAAATAATTTACACTCTTACCAACAGTGTAAAAGTGTCGCTATTTCTCCACATCCTCTCAGTTAGAATGGTGATCATTATATATATATTTTAATAATTTATTTATTTTACTTTAGATGCTTACTATATCTGGCATTTCTCCCCATGTTATCACTCCCCACCCTCCCCACCCTCGCCTCCCTCTCCACACCCCATTGTCTCTCCCCTACCCCCCACAACTGTCCCCTGTGTGTGATGCTCCTCTCCCTGAGTCCACATGTTCTCGTTGTTTAACCCCCACCTGTGAGTGAGAACATATGGTGCTTGGCTTTCTGTTCTTGGGTCAGTTTGCTGAGAATGATGGTTTCCAGATTCATCCAAGTCCCTACAAAGGACATAAACTCATCGTTTTTTATGGCTGCGTAATATTCCGTGGTATATGTGTACCACATTTTCTTTGTCCAGTCTATCATTGATGGGCATTTGGGTTTGTTCCAGGTCTTTGCTATTGTACACAGTGCTGCAATGAACATACGTGTGCATGAGTCTTTATAGTAGAACGATTTATAGTTCTTTAGGTATATACCCAATAGTGGGATTTCTGGGGCAAATGGAATTTCTATTTCTATATCCTTGAGAAATTGCCACAGTGTCTTACACAATAGTTGAACTAATTATCACTCCCACCAACTGTGTAAGAGTGTTCCTATTTCTCCACCTCCTCTCCAGCATCTATTGTCTCCCTATTTTTTAATGATCACCATTCTAATTGGCGTGAGATGATATCTCAGTGTGGTTTTGATTTCCATTTCTCTAATGACCAGTGATGATGAGCATTTTTTCACATGTTTGTTGGCCTCATGTATGTCCCCTTTTGAAAAGTGTCTGTTCATATCCTTTGCCCACTTTTGAATGGGGTTGTTTGTTTTTTTCTTGTATATCTGTTTTAGTTCTTTGTAGATTCTGCATATTAGCCCTTTGTCAGATGAGTAGATTGCAAAAATTTTTTCCCATTCTGTTGGTTGCCAATTCACTCTAATGATGGTTTCTTTTGCGGTACAGAAGCTCTGGAGTTTAATTAGATCCCATTTGTCTATCCTGGCTTTTATTGCCATTGCTTCTGGTGTTTTAGTCATGAAGTCCTTGCCTATGCCTATGTCCTGGATGGTTTTGCCTACGTTTTCTTCTAGTGTTTTTATGGTGTTAGGTTTTATGTTTAAATCTTTGATCCACCTGGAGTTAATTTTAGTGTAAGGTGACAGGTAGGGGTCCACTTTCTGCTTTCAGCACATTGCTAGCCGGTTTTCCCAGCACCACTTATTAAACATGGAGTCCTTTCCTCATTGCTTGTTTTTGCTGAGTTTGTCAAAGATCAGATGGTTGTATATGTGTGGTGTTTCTTCCGGGGTCTCTGTTCTGTACAATTGTTCTATATCTCTGTTTTGTTACCAGTACCATGCTGTTTTGATTACTGTAGCCTTGTAGTATAGTTTGAAGTCTGGCAGTATGATGCCTCCAGCTTTGTTCTTTTTGCTTAAGATTGTCTTGGCTATGTGGGGTCTGTTGTGATTCCATATGATGTTTAAAGTGGTTTTTTCCAGTTCTGTGAAGAAGATCACTGGTAGCTTGATGGGAATAGCATTGAGTCTATACATTGCTTTGGGCAGTATGGCCATTTTCATGATATTGATTCTTCCTAACCATGAGCATGGAGTGTTTCTCCATCTGTTTGTGTCCTCTCTTATTTCGTTGAGCAGTGGTTTGTGGTTCTCCTTGAAGAGGTCCTTTACATCCTTTTTTAGTTGTATTCCTAGGTATTTTATTCTCTTTGTAGCAATTGTGAATGGGTGTTCGCTCTTGATTTGTGTCTCTGTTTGTCTGTTGTTGGTATATAGGAATGCTTGTGATTTCTGCACATTGATTTTGTATCCTGAGACTTTGCTGAAGTTGCTTATCAGTTTGAGAAGATTTTGGGCTGAGACAATGGGGTCTTCTAGATATATGATCATGTCATTTGAAAATAGAGACAGTTTGACTTCCTCCTTTCCTAATCGAATATGTTTTTTTGTTTTTTTTTTTTTTTTTTTTTT